>CAUYQG010182580.1:0-14447 GCA_963574415.1 Tarsius wallacei
GTACCAGCATAGACAGGATGATTCTGCTACTTTGCATTCCAGTATAAGGGTAGAGTAATAATGTCTACTATCAGATGATTACTAAACATATAAACATCCAGTTAAATTCTAAAAGTGCCTGAAAAACAAACACAAGTTTCAATGTATAATCTGTTACAAATAGCATTTCCATTTTCCACAGAATCTGAAACTCCCTCAAGACAGCAGTATTTTCCCCAAAGGGGAAAGTTATGTAAGGACATATCAGCCACTTTTCTGTATCAAAGTGAGTGAGAAACAACCCCAGTTTCCTGATTCCTACTCCAGTTAAAAACTAAGTAGCTTTCATGTATGTTGCAGGCACTGCATTCTCTTCCTCTTTGAAATAAAGAGGTTTTATCTTATTGGGGAAAGAAAACATGACTGAAAGTCCAGAGTATTAGTGTCAAGCCCAAAAACTAGCTGCTGTTTCAAGCAGGCTCAGGAGAGCAAACCCAGACTAGGGACTTTGCCTGGGACACCTGCCCTTCAGTCCTTCGGACATGTCGGGAGAGACTGACATGTAAGGATGCTGCATTGGGTCAGTCCAGGCCAGGCAGGAAGAAGCACAGCATACATACGTATGGAATATGAACATAACTGGCCAGATGTGCATAAGACAAGCACAGTGGGGATCGGGGAGAGCTATTGCCCCGTCACAACTGCTGCTGTGTGGAAATGGGGTAAGGTGTTGCCAAGTTTCTGATTTTCTTGAGGGAAAAACCTTCACATATTAGTTTTTAAATCTGGGGAATGTATATGTATGTATCTACAATTCATACGTACATGAATCCAGTCTACATATGGAGTGTTAGTTGGCAACAACAGTGTAAATAAAAAAATCTACAAATATTGCAAGACAAACAAAATCCCAGCCACCCACCTGTGATCTTGGCCATATGCATTAACTTAGCCAGGAGCTTTTAGATGATTCTCTAGAAAGCTAGAGAAAAGCCTCAGATAACTAAAAATGAACATATTATTGAAGATGGAATTATGGCAACTGTTTGGATTTTGTGGCAAAGTTCTCATGCTTTGTAGAGTTTAGTCTTTTTAACATTCACGGGCCCTTAGATGCCTTTTGTGCACCATTCCATGGTTTTTCTTCTGATCACGCACCCTCAAAAAACTTTTTCATTTTTTGGCCATTGTGATCCCTAAGTAATTTCCATTAAATTCACACTTGATGCTAGAGCTGTTTATGCCTAAAGAGGATTCAGAGCCATCATTTAAAACAGAAAGTCTTTTGGTTTTTGAATGTGCTTTGACAAAAAGTCAGGAAAGATGCTGTCAACTCTGAACAGCAATTATCTTCGGGGAGTAGGAATTTTGGTAGGTACAGTGTGGTGGATTTTCCCATTTTACTTGATCCACAGAGAGATTATTTGAATTTGGTACACTGAACATGTATTACTTTTATAATTAACATAATTAAGATTTAAAATAACATTTTTGACTAGTAAAAAGCAAATTAGATAAATCAGTTGAAGAATAATGTTGTTCAAGAGGCTGTGATTTGACCAAACCTATAATCAAGGTTTGATTCTACCAAAATTATTAGGAAATTAGATATTGTATTACTTTCTACCTTGTTTTATGAAGTCCTTTCCTAAAAAGCTATAAACATATACAGATAACAGCAATTCATACAACTTAGTTGTCTTCTTCCTCCGTAGAAATAAAAAAATATACAATTGAGAAAGTCAATTCTGATACTCTTTATTCCTATAAAAGTAATTAAGATAGGCCCATATGATTGTCGTGCTCTGCTGCCAAGTAAAGTAACCAGCCACGGGTAGCTATAACATTAAAAATTCAGTTCTTCAGTCAAATTAGCCATATTTCAAGTGCTCAACAGTCACTGGTGGCTAGTGATTACCTTATTGGGCAGCAGATACAGAGTATTTCTGCCATTATAGAAAGCCCATTGGACAGCACTGGTCTAGTGATTACCTTGTTGGGCAGCACACACAGAATATTTCCATCACAATAGAAAGCTCTCTTGGACAGCACTGGCCTAGTGATTACCTTATTAGACAGCAGATACAGAATATTTCTGTCATTCTAGAAAGATCTCTTGGACAGCATTGCTCTAGTGCACGCATTTTATATTCTTTCCCTCACCTACCACCCAAGAATGTATCATAGTTCAAAGTAAAGGTGACTCAATTTGAAATTCGACTAGTTTGCTTAGTTGATTACCATCAAAGTCATGGGTCTATAAGATGTACTCATCACTAAACTGAGATCTGGGGAGTTTCATGGGACAATCTACGAACTGTTCACAAAAAACCAGAATCATGAACTCTCATGATTTATACATTTGATTCTGTATGGATCATCACTAAACACAGAAGGGCCTCAACAGACTCAAGGGAGTATCCTCAGGTGAGCAGAATACCTAATACTAAATGGAAATCAACTGTAAGAATGAGGACTTATTTATGATCTGATATTTTGGTGGTGTCAGGAGTCTAGAGTCCTACAATTTGTTTTGGTCACAGTTTATCCTTGTAGGATAAATAATCCATTTAACTATTCATCAGAGGTGCTGTATTTTTTAATTGTTGTCTTTTGTCTCCTTGTTAATATTCAGAATTTAAAATATCCTATGTGAAAAAAAGAAGACAAATTAATTACTCAAATCTGTCCTCTCAGATAGAAAGAATTCGAAAGATTCTTGTATAATAATACATCATCTTCTAATACTGCCAAACATCTGTTTTCTTAAATCTCTGTGTTGCTGTTCATGGTTCTCAAGGGATCCACAGGTTAATGCAGTATGAATTGTTGCTTGCTATTAATAATATAGCAAAAGTTTATAAAAACACAAACAGACTTAGGCTTGGCTACTTCATTTTAAAGAGAATGAAAGGTGTTTCTAAATATTTTGAATTTTTTCTGAATTGAAATAACCACATGTGACATGCAACAAAGTGGCATGCCAATAAAATACTTCAAAACTAGAAAGAAGAAATAAAAAATGCTCGTATGAGCATAACAGAGAAGATTCATATACACATAAACTAGAGTTTACATTTGCCTGTGGTTGCAAATGAAATGAGATATTTGAACAAATTAAGTATCATAATTCTACTTTTAAAACTTTCTTTTAATATCTGAGCATTGAGAAAATTGGGGGAAAAGAATTTAAGTAAAACTTTATGCATTAAGATATTGCTCTGTAAGTGCTGACAATCACAATATATATGACAGGAATCTGTTTGCTTACAATAAATATTGGCAATTTTTTTCTGAAATCGTGATAACTTACCATATTTGATCCCCCTAAAATGTGTGGACATGACATAGAAATTAACAGTTTATCTCTAAATCCAAGTGTTCTTTAAGCGTTTCAGTGGCAACTCACTTATTAGTGCCTCAGTAAAGCCCAATTTTTCCAAATTGTAATTCATTTTGTTAAAAAATTATCTAAGAACTGCAATAACTCAGGAAAGATGACCTAATTTAGCAGCACTGTCAATAAAAAACAAGTTATAGGAGCAATATAACTCATGATTGTACTGAAATAAAGACCAGAAACATAAGTATTATGCAATACAAATAATTGATGCATTATATATTTATTTTACATTTAAATATGACTACTCCCTTAATCATTAAATTCACCATGACTACTCCCTTAATCAGTCACCACCGATTTTTCTTACAGTCTTATAAAAATGTATGTACACTTTTTTTTTTTTTGAGTTGGAGTCTCACTCTGTCACCCAGACTGGAGTGCAGTGGCACACTCCCGGCAACGGCAGCCTTGACCTGCTGGGCTCCGGCGATCCTTCCACCTCGGCCTTCCAAGTAGCTGGAACTACAGGCATGTGCTACCACACCCAGCTAATATTTTTTTTATTTATTGTAGAGACGAGGTCTCACCAAGTAGTCCAGGCGGGTCTTGAACCCGTGGGCTCAGACAATCCACTTGCCTCGGCCTCCCAAAGTGCTGGGATTACAGGCTGAGCCACCGAACCCAGCCGTATGTACGCGTTCAAAAATTTTATTCCGGGAGTATGACACCATTTGCTTCTTACTACTGTAGTAACAAATGACCACAACTCAGTGACTTAAAACAACACACATGCATTGTCTAACAGTTTTAAAGATCAAAAGTCCGAGATGGGCCAGATGGCTGCATTTCTACCGGGGGCTCCGGGGGGAAGCCACTTCCTTGCTGTTCCAGTGCTGTTAGAGGCTGTCCACGTGCCTCCCTCATGGACTTTTGTCACCCCGACGTCTGCCTCCTTTGCCACAGCTCTTTCTCGGACACCCCTGCCTTCCTCTTACAAAGACCCTTGTGATGACACTGGACTCGATGATCTAGAATCATCTTTCCATCTTGGCGCCTTAAATCACATCTGCAAAGTCCCTTTATCACATGCTGTCACATGTTCGCTCCTTCCAGAGATGGTGGGAGCTATTATCCTGCCCTCACAGTGGATAAGACACTTTTTAGCTCGCTCCATAAAATTATAAATGCACATACGATTCATGGGCCTCCAATTTGCACTCTTGCTTCAGGCCCTGTAAATGTTGGGGGCAAGCCCAATGTTTCCCTAAAACAATGACCTAGGCGAGAGCAGGGTCTTGAGATGGTGATCTACAATTTGGACAGTGGGAGTTAAGCATGGAAGAGAGAATTCCTGCTTCTCTCACCCTGGACTCCAAGGACCCACGGCATCCTTAGCGGTGCTTCTAAATTCCAAGGGTGAAAAATGTTCCACGCCCAGGGGAGGTGGCCTGGGAGCTAGTGGCCGACACCCACTGCAGGTCAATTGATGCTGACTAACCTAATTTACTCTTTCTTACCACGTACTGAGCACCCTATATGAGGTACTGTGCTAATTACCTTACTTTCACCATCTCATTTAATCGCCACAATAGTCTGAAAGGTGGGTATTACTACTATCGTCATGCAACAGACACAGACCCTTAATATCAACATGATTAAATGACAAGCAGGTATCAAAGTTTAGTTTGTCTGACTGTTAAACTGGTACTTTTCACCACTATGATACATTCCCATATCTTAGGAATCTTTGTATCGAATTATACACTACTCTGGGAATTCCTTTCCCTTTTATTGTGGTCAGACCGCTAGGAAAGTTAGTGTAAATGCTCCCGCTGTGCCACTATAATTAACAGCTTATTTTTTCTAACGTGCCAAAGTGGGGAGCATTCCTTGAAGTCGCAGGGTGGTATCAAAAGTGATCAGTAAGTGATTCCCAGGTCAGTGGTTCTCAAACTTTAGCAGGCCTCAGAACTATCTGGAAGGAAGTGAAGGGTCCTATACTCAAGATTCAAAATGCAATAGGTCTGGGGTAGGGCCAATAATTTTCATTTTTAACAAGTTCTCTACTCTGGCCTGTGAACCACACTTTGAGAACACTGTCCTGAGAAAAGGAGGTCTCTTCGAGGAAGCAGAATCTCAGTGAACAGGTTGAAGCCCACAGTTTCTGCCATTATTTTCCCCAAAGGGAGAGCCGCTCTCTGTTTTTAAATATTAAGAGTGTCAGGGCTTGTTTTCACACAATGGGATTCAAACTAAACCTAGAATTATGGGTGGAATTTTCGTAGACAGAAAGGAGAACACGGAAAGGGCATTCTCAGCAAGTGAGCGGAAGAAACTCAGGATGAATACATGAGGGAAACGGAATGAAAGGTGAAAGAAAGTTTAGTTCAGGCTTTGGAGAATCATTTAAAAAAACCCTAATACCTAATTTCTACATGGGTTTTTACAGTTTTCAAACATTTTGGCCTTTGTCACCATTTTTCAAGGCTTATGAAGCACAGACTGTTCATTCAGCAGAGACTTCAGAGTTTGGGGGAGTCAAGAACAGGATGGCTCTCATCATAAATGCCTCAAGTCAAGTCGACTCAAGACAATGACTTATTTCCAGACTGTTCAAAAGCACTGAAGTCCTGAGCTGAGGTTATACTTCTTTTAACAAGTAAATGAAAACAAAACAAAATTTCCAAACTCAAACTGAAAAAGTAGAAAACCAAAATTACTCTCAACTATTTGTATCTTACTTTTAAACCATCCCATCTCTCTTTCTTTTCTTTTTGTCCTCTTTTCAGAAATAGTGTGTACTAATATAGAGACAGTTACACTTGCACATGGAAAGCAAAAAGGTAATGAATTTTTCACACTATACCACACTATCTGTATCTGAAAGATGTTCCCATCATCTCTCACACCAACCATTATAGCACAAAAACAATGAAAGAAAGGACGGCCAAAAAGGATGAAATTAACCGAGGGTCACGGTGGAGAATAATTCTCAATTTGGGGATCTGAAGAGTTGACAGCAGCCAGAAGGGAGGTCTCATTTGTACAAAGATCCCTAAAGATGGTGAGTGAGCATTTGGGATTTACGGCCAGTGAGACTGAGTAGAATTCCACTAAAAAGGAGAAAAGATAAATACAACTTCCATATCCAAGTCTAGAGAAGAATTCCAGACTGTTTAAAGTAATAAGTTTCTTACCTAGGATACAGAAAATCTCAAAGACTGCTGATCACCACAATTCCCAAATAACTGCATTGTTGCAGTTGGTGTTTGCCCAGACTCCCTCTTATGGTTGTACCGCTTCCCATTTTTTATGAGTGTTGGAGATAACCTCACATAGTGCAACCCTATTCCAGCGAATTGCCCTGAACCCAATGGGAGCCATCTTGTATGGAAGGATGCACCTCTTCTCCTCCACACCCCCAAGGGCTGACTCAGCCAATGACCTGCTGGCATGGGATCCTTAAGGCCAGCCTCTCTGTCTCTATGTGGGACTAGTTCTGTCATGCAATTTGTGCTCCAGAGTGTCTTGTGGGATCAGATCGCAGCTAGTCCCCACCAAGATCACACTCTTGCTTTCCATTTTTCCCTACCCTGTTCTGCTTCCTCACTTGTGTTTATTTAGCACAGCCCCAACAACTCACTTGAACAAGGATCCCCACCACAGTTTTGCTCCCAGGAACCCGATCTATGGCTGCTGATGCCAGAAGTGATCCTAGGAAACAGACTTCACAGATGGGGATTCTGGGTTGGATCGTTTTCTATCTGGATGATAGTGAGAACCCTGTTGCTGGTGATAGGTGGAGTGCTGCTAGCCTTGGAAACTCCAGTGCATTTTGCTGGCTCTCACTTATGGTGACCTGTGAGGGGATACAGGTGGAAGAGGCTGCACCAGCTGGAACAACATCCTGAGTATCATCGAGGTACCAGGAAATAAAAACTAAAAGAACTGTGGAATTGGTGGGCTGTTGTTAAGCACCATTGACCAAAGACAGAAAATGATTGGTTCAGTTCTGCTAATCAACACATTATAGCGAAGTGTGAGAGTAGGAGGAAACTCTTGGCAGCATTTCAGGAAAACTTTCACTCTTGCAACTGGACAGCGACCATAGTGCAGCAGGAACAAATGGAATCTCAGCCTAGGCAAGTCTCTGACACAAACTCAAGTCCCTGATAGGGAAGGAGCAGGATCCTGATGCTTGGATGGGGTCATCTGTGTAGAAACAGTTAAGAGTCTTTAGTCCCAAGGTTATCCTGAATCCTATGAGCCTCACGAAGTGGTCAATTCTCCTTTATTGGAAGATAGAGCTAGTCACACATATACACACACACAGAGGGGAGTGGGGGTGGGGGGAGAGACAGAAACACAGAGAGACAGAGAGAGACTTGAAGTTATACAAAGACCTCAAATGAGTTAGGTGTCTTAGATAACATATCTTGACCTTCTTGGGATTCATTCCATCTCTTCTCTTGGTTTTAATTAGAGTCAAATCTTAGCATAACATAATCAGGAGGTCTGGGGCCAGTTAAAACAAAAGGTAAATTGTACACCTAAAAAGCATCAGGACTCTGACAGCATGTTGCCATCAAGAACTGGGAGTGACTCCTAAGGGGGCTGGATCAAGAAGATACAGACTATAAAGCTGTATTAGTGAGAGTTTTGCAACGCAGTGGTACTCTCCAGTGACCTGGCAAGGGCCTCAGTGATCAGGTAATAGGTTGCTGCATTGGCCCTTGAAAGCCTGAAAACAGAAAAGACCCACATCAAGCAAAACAGAGTTGCCAGAATGGCTGTAGCAAATGATGGTAGAAGGGCTTAAAAGCTCACAGAAGCACCCATGCATGGAATGGGTCATTCTACGAGACAGAAAACCTGTCACTGACCATATTCCTTAGGGGGGCCCAGAAGACATGCTCTTTATCAAGGCAATTAGGTCAGAGGGACACCTGGGATTAGTGACAGGAGAAATGGTTATGGTACTGGGCCTAATAGCAATGGATGGTAAGATCCGAGCAGAGGCCAGATGGCAGCACATACACATTAGGAGAGAGGTGGCCAGCATTACTATAATCTACAGCAAGTTCAGAATGAGTCAGCAAGGCCTGACCCACAGAATTTATGGAAATGGCTCACAGAACATTTTGTCCCTAAGGGCAAGAGAGACAGGCAGCCAATAAGGGTATTCTCCTTGGAATATACATATCTAAAAGAGAGAAATGACTGTGAGATCAGCTACTCCCAGTGGAAACAAAACAAAACAAAAATGTTCCCTTTCCCAGTTTTAAGCCTGAGGCGACCCAGAACCCATCAACTAAAGAAAAAGAAAACTAGATCCATGGATTACCCAGATATTTCCAAACTATTGAATACAGATCGATGCTGATAGTCAAAGACCCAAACGCCATCATGGCCCTCCTGTTAAGAGTAGAGGCACATAGAAATCAGCTAGGAAATCGAGTCCAAACCATATGTGTCTCAGAGTAGGTACCAGCGGTTCTTCCCCAGTTTTCAAATATACAATTGGGGTGAACTTGTTTAGTAGCTGGTAGAACCCTCACCTTTGTTTTTCACTGTATAGTTAGAGCTGTTGCTGTAGCAAAGGCCAAGAGGATAATCCTGAACATGCCACTAAGACCTTTCCACGAGACCACCTCCTGAGAGGCTTCAAACAACAGAAATTTATTCTCTCACAATTCTGGAGTCTAGAGGTCTGAAAACAAGATGTCAGAAGGGTCATGTGCCCTCCAGAGCCTTAAAGGGCAAATCCTTCCTTGTCTCTTGCAACTTCTGGTAGCCCCCAGGCAATCTGTGGCCTGTGGCTTCGTATCTTTCATCTCTGCCTCCAGATTTGCTTAGCTGATTTCCCTCTATGCCTATATCTGTGTCCAAATTTCCCTCTTCTTATAAAGACACCAGTCATACTAGATGAAAGGTTCACCCTCCTCCATCAAGATCTCACCTTAGCTCTTTAAATCTGTATTGACCCAATTTCCAAATGTCACTTTCATAGATATCAGGGTTAGGACTTTAATGTATCTTTTGGGGATATAATTCAAATCATAATAGCATCTCAAGGGAATGGCAAAAAAATCAATGCCTCAAAGCCTTAAAGGACACAAGAGTGGTGTTCCCCAATAGGACCCTATTCAATGCACTACTCTAGTCCTACAAAAACTGGATGGACCATAGAAGATTACAGTGAACTACCTTACGTTAACCAGTCACCAAGCATACCAAAAGTATGTCACCATTGAATTGACAAATGTTTTCTTTTTCATACTTATCAATAAGAAAGATCAGAATACTCCCCTATTCACATAGACAGATAACAGTGTACATTCACAGTCTTGCCTCAGGGCTGTTTTAATTCTACTGCTCTCTGTCATAATATTGCCAGAAGAGCCTTAGATCATCTGGACACTCAGCAGAATATCACACCGGTCCACTAGATTGCAGATGTCATGCTAATCGTACTTAATGCACAAGAAGTAGCAAGTATTCTGGATGCTTTGGGAAGAATTATGTGCTCCAGAGGGAGACTCAAGAGGCTGTTGCATAGGTGAAGTGTTTAGGGATCCAGGGTTTTGGACATCCTGGGATATCTACTCCAATGTAAAGGGCATGTTATTATTTTGTCTCCTAGAACTGAAAAAGAACCACAATGTTTGGTAGGTCTCTGAGTTTGAGAGGCAACCTGTAAGATGCTAGAGAATACTGCTATGACGCATTGGTTACATAATGCAGAGAGGCTAGTTCTGAGCAAAGCCCAGGGAAAAGTAGCATTCTGCATAAGATCTTGGATTGTTGCTTAAACCATATCACTCACAATAATAGAATCATTTCTAGTAGCAAAATGTGTTACATACAGTGAACGCTTCTAGGGCCAGAGCCAAAGCTATGGCATCGGTGGCACAGAACTATCATCGACTAATAAACAACTCTGATGTCAAGTTGATGCTAACAATTGGTATCAAGTGACCATGTGGTCATAACTGCCCATCACTAGCTGAATACAGCGATGTGCTAGAGACAGTTTGTACCAGCATATCCTCCTCCTAACTCCATGTTCTATGACATCATTTTGGCACTTGCAATAGGTGGAAATATTGGACCCTTAAAACTCAGAAAATGTTATAAGCCACATCAGTATTGTTCAGAAGTGATTATTAAACATTTATTAGCATACCACTAATACTAATAGACCCAACAAGTCATAAATTCAGGTGAACCCTAGCAGCCATCTACTATAACATGGATGCGATATACCCAGGGTCAAATTGAATAGTTCCAGAGGATATAAGAAAGTCTCACAAACATATCTTTCACTGTTTCAGCAATGCTTCTCTCTCATTTCACAGCTAAGAATTCATGAAGGATTTCCTGTGACTTGTCAATGAAATATGAAAAAATTCCAAGATTGGTGCCTCAATGCATCAACTCAGTAAATGGGTAAGCTGTAAATGAATTCCTACACTACAGAGTAGCCTTGAAAAATAGTAGTTTAAGGGAAGAATATAAGTGGCCTGAAGTTGGGCTACATGGACGAGTAACTTAGCTTGCTAAATAACTGATTAGGGTCTTGGAACAAGCAAAGTTGGAAGACCACATATGAGAAGATTTAGGTAAGAGACATGTGGATGGACCTACTTGAATGGACACAAAGTGTGGGAATTGCTATATTGTACGTGCATGCCAACTAGAGAGAATCCACTAGTTGAAAAATCCTACAGAATCCCAAGGATGACTTGGCCAGTAAATGTGAGACAACCTCTGTACTTGGCCAACTTGATGCTTGGAAAATTATCTTATATACAGAGTAGCCATAATGGCAGAGATGGTGGCTCTTCAGAGCTGATCTAGTAGTTGCTACTGCTGAATGTTGGGCCTGCTCATGACAAAGCAAAGCAGAGACCGTCTCTCAAGGAGGCTAACCTGCCACTTGGTGGCAAGTTGATTACCTAAGGCCCTTTCATCACAAAAAATGTTATGTTTAATCTAGCCAGCAGCAACATGTCTTCTAGGTCCGGGTTTGCCTTTCTTGCCCACAATGTCTCAACCAGTTTACTATCCAATGACTCAAAGTGTATAATAGCTAAATTGGAATCCCACATAATATCAACTCAGGTCAAGGGATCGCTTTACAGCAAAGGAAGTGTTGTGGAGAGGAAATGACAAAGGAGTACACTGATCCTCCTTCCACCACACCATTCAAAAGCTGCCACCCTTAGAAAGAAATAGTATGAACTCAAATTCGCCTCTGAGGTGCTAGCAGGGACATGACACCCTGTATGGTGGGGCACGAGCCTTTAAGATGAGGCATGACCTTTAAACCAATAGTCATTCTTTAGTTCTGTAGCCTCAAATGAGAGAACACATGTGCAAGGAGCCGAGGCATAGAAGTAGGTATGACTTTACTCACCATTACCCTCCTTGAAATATTTGTGTTTTCTATCGTCATTATTTAATAGCGGTCCTACCTTTCCGTGATCATCAGGGTACACCATCACAGCCAATATGGTAGCTTCTTTCTTTGCTTACTGATCTTCCCAAAGTGACTGGGAAGAAGCTATAGCTTTAAGTTTAGTGGTATGTTTGATGTGTTACCTGGTAGGAGTTCCCCTTCTAGGAACCAGAACCACTAAGTTTATAGCACCTGAAAGGTGGAATGAGAAGTCATAAATGGTATCCAAATTGCCGAGCTCAATTTACACTTCCTGTCTTCATTTCATGTGACTTACCTGCAGCATCAAAAAAACTCAGTGCTTCATATTTCCTGACACAGATTTCCTTGTTCCTGTATTGCTGGGGGCAGTTCATTCTCCATCGTCTTAACTTGCTCTTTGCACTCTCTTTCCTTTCATGTTGTGCTTTTGTCATTCTAAAAACTCGTTTGGGGATTCCCTTTCTACAAAACATTCAACAGTCATTTTTCTCTGCCAAGACCTACAAGTCAGCATCTCTACATCTAATCTTGCTCCTGAGCTACATGAATATTTTCAGACCAGTCAGACTGATTCTAAAGCCAGGCAGACACAAGAAAAGAAAATTACAAATCAATTTCCCTAATAAACATAGATGCAAAAAATCCTCAGAAAAATACTAGCAAACCAAATTCTGTAGCACATTAGAAGGATTATTCATCATAATCAAGCAGGATTTATCCCAGAGATGCAACAATGGTTTAACATATGCAAATCTGTTAACATGATCAAAAACCATATAATCATTTCAATAGATACAGAAGAAGCACTTGACAAAACTTAAAACCTTTCATGATAAAAATTATTAACAAATTATTTATAGAAAAATGTACCACAGTGCAGTGAAGGCCATATATAGCAAATTCACAGCTAACATTATACTTAATGGTGAATAACTGAAAGCTTTTCGACTAAGATATGGAACAAGACAAGGATCCTACCTTCAGTTCTTCTGTTCCAGCATACTGGAAGTCCTAGTTGGAGTAATTAGGTAAGAGAAATAAATATAAGGCATCCAAATCAGAAAGTAAGAAGTGAAATTGTCCCTATTTGAAGACAACATGGTCTTATAAATAAAAAACCTAAAGACTATGCAAAAAACTGTTATAACTATTAAACAAATTCAGTAAAGTTGCAGAATATAAAATCAATAGTAGCATTTCTATACACTAACAACAAACTGTCTAAAAAGGAAATCAAGAAGACAACCTATTCACAACCACTACAATAAAATCAAAATACTTAAAAATAAATTTAACCAAGGAGGCAAAAGACTTGTACACTGAAAAATATAAAACCTTGATGAAAAAAATGGAAGAAGACTCAAGTAAATGGAAAGATGGCCTATGTTTATGAATTCAAAGAATTAATATGGTTGAAATATCCATACTATCCAAACTTATCTACAGATTTAATGCAATTTCTATCAAAATTCTAATTATACTTTTCACAGAAAGATAAAAACCTTCTCTAAAATTTGTTTGGAGCCACAAAAAGCCTCAAATACTCGAAGCAATCTTAAACAAAAGAACACAGCTGAAGGCATCACACTACCTGACTTCAAAATATACTACAAAGCTATAGTCACCAAAATAGCATGATGCATTCATACAAACAGACACATAAACCAGTGGGACAAAATTGAGATCCCCAAAATAAATCCACATATTCATGGTGAACTGATTTTTGACATAGGTGCCAAGAATACATAATGAGCAAATGACAGTCTTTTTAATAAGTGATGTTGGGAAAACTGGATATCCACAAGAAGAAGTATGAAATTAGACTCTCATTTCATACTAGATATGCAAATCAACGAAAAATGAATTAAATACTTAAATATAAGACCTGAAACTATAAAACTACTGGAAGAAAACACAGGGGAAAAACTCCATGACTTTGGCCTTGGTGATGAGTTTTTTGGTTTTGAAGTCAAAAGCACAAATGACAATAACAAAAATACACAAATGAGATTAAATCAAACTAAAATGCCTCTGCACAGCCAAGCCAACAATTGACCAAGTAAAAAGACAAATTATAAAATGGGAGAAAATATTTTCAAGCCATGTGTCTGATAAGACATTAATATCCAAAATATATAAGGAACTCAAACAACTCAATAGTAAGAAAATAAATAACCCAATAAAAAATAGACAAAGGATCTGACTAGACATTTCCCAAAAGAAGTAGCACAGATGGCCAATAGATATATTTTAAAAATGATAAACATCACCAATCATCAGAGAAATACAAATTAAAAATACAATGAGATATTACCTCACACCTGTTAGATTGACTATTATCAAAAAGATGAAAGGTAAGTGTTGAACAGGATATTCAGAAAAGAAAATCCTTTTCTATTGTTGATGCAAATATACATCAACAATATGTATTGGTATGTTCTATTGTACAGCTATTGTAGAAAGCAGATAGAGGCTCCTCAAAAATTGAAAAATAGAACTACCATATGATCCAACAATTCCACTATTGAGCATCTATGCAAAGGAAATGAAATCAGTATGTTGAAGAAATGTCTGTACTTCCATGTCCATTGCAGCATTGTTTGCAATAGCCAAGATATGAAATCAACTGGTGTCTATCAGTAGTTAAATGGTTAAAGAAAATGTGATATATATATAATATAT
>CAUYQG010182584.1:0-29337 GCA_963574415.1 Tarsius wallacei
GTTTGTAATTGATAAATACTGTTAACATATTACAGGATTTCTATACCAACTCTTGCCAGAATCTTACAAGAGCCTTGAATCTGGCCCCATACCAATAATACCAATACTTTCTCTCATAGTTCAGCTCCTCTTCCACACTGCAGCTAAAATTACTTTCTGAAAAAGAAAATTCTATCATGATGCTTTTTTACATTTGCCTTTTGTTGCTGGATTTCTCATATTGTCTTAATAGAGCCCAGTGCAGGGGAAAAAAAGGAACAAAAAAAAACCTGTTATAATAACATACTGTCAAGATTACCTTATAAAAGTGTTTCTCTGTCAAACACTTCTACTGACTGAAAGAAAACAGCTTATGATGAATCTTCAAGTTGAAAGATATCCACTTCATTGTTTATTAGATAAAGTCATTGGCATAGCATATAAGGCCAGCAAAATGAATCACTTAAATGGTAAATAGCTCTTTACATAGCAGTGTCCTTTTTCAGAAAAGAACTTCTTGGGAGTAGAGATTGCAGATGACTCAGGCCTGAATTTCTGCACCTATGATCACACAAGGCACAGAGCACAGGGCCTTGTCCTGTGGGTAAGAATGCCTGAATTATAGTCTGGTTCTGCCACTGCCTGTTTATATAATCATGACCAAATTACCAAGCCCGTCTTACTTATATAATGGGAATAATAATAGTACCTGCTTCATAAGGTTCTGTCCTTAGGTAAAATAATGCTCGTAAAATATAAAGTAAAGAGGAGAAAAGAGGGGGGAATACAGTGGGAATGGTTAATGGGTACAAAAGTGCAGTTACACATTGGGTAGCAAGGAGTGCATACTGCAAGAGCTCCAGAAGAAGGAAATTGCTAAGAATTAGAGTAGTTAAGAAAGGTTTCACAGGGTAAAGAGTCTTGACATCTTAACTTTTTTTTTTAATGAGGAGGTAAAGTGAAAGACAGAAAGTTATAAAAGCACTACTCATTTCTTCATTTCTAACTGCCTACATCTTTGCAGCAGCTAGCATGCACAAGGCACCACGTGAGGACCATGTTTCAAATCATCTTCATAGCTCTACAGTTTCCCATATAGAGGAGGCTCTCAGGGAATATATGTATTAAGCCAATGTAATTGATGAGTAAAAAATACACCGAGAAAAGAATTGGAGAGAGAAATCCTAATGATGCAACTGTCAGTTGGTAAAATAAATAGTTCTGACTCCAGGGAAGTGTCACCATGACTGGAAGGAGAGAGTGAAGACATCTTGAAAGACTAACACAAGTGTGTGTTTTATGGAGGTGTAATTTTCCGAACTGGAGAATGACATTCTAAAAATAATGTTTTAGGACAATTATTCTGGCACAAGAAGCAGTCTTGACTGGAGAGGGGCAGAGTGAAGGCCAACGGGGGATCATTGGATATCCTGGAGCATTTGACTCTCTTTCTGACTTACCGGTCTTCTGGCTTCAAGCACTCCTTATGCCATGTTCTCTTTGGTCTGTATCAGCCTGCAGAAACAAAATTTCTTCTAATTCCAGAACACTAGATTATTGGTAAAGATGGAACCTTGACCATCTTTTTTCTCGGCCCATATCAAAACTCTTCTATAGAAAACAGATTTGAAACCGTTTTTTACAAAGATCTTTTTCAATCAGCTTTTCTGAATTGTTGATAAAATTCTATAAACTGGGCAATTGTAGATGTTAGCTTGTTAGGTACAAACATTTAAAAGGCTCTGTGGACCACACTTATATTTACCTGTTAATAAATATTCCTGTGCATATTGTGAGTAATTTCTTTCGGTCCATTTCTGTTCCTTTTAATACTGCTGTTTGATGAACAAAATTTACTAATTTTAAAAAATAATGAATCCTTTTTTCATCTATATTCAATAAACTATATAAAATCATCTAGACTTTTTTGGAAAATAAAGAGGGTGACATGTTAATTACTATGTTAAATCATATCATGAAGTTAAAAATTTAAACTTCTTAGTTCTTCCTAAGGATTTGAAACTTGTAAACATTTTAGAAATAAAAAATGTGTCATGTTAGGAATCTATCCACAGTACTGGAAATAAGTAATGAGAAATATTAATTTTCTGTACTACATAACTAATGAACATGATTTGGCGGTTTCAAAAAAAATGTTTTATTTTATCTCAGTTTCTTTGAGCAGGCATCTAGGTACCTGGTACTTAAGTCCTCTGAACAGGGTCTCACAAGGCTGAACTTGAGGTGTCGCCCAGGCTACCATCTAATCTGACATCCATGGTCCTCTTCGAAGCTCACTGATTATTGGCAGAATTCAGTGCCTTGTAGTCATAGGTCTGAGGCGCTCAGTTTACTGAAGACTATCTGTCAGCCCTGCTTTGTGACCTTCTCCACTACATGGCAGGTGGCTTCTTCAAGGACAACAGAAGAATTCCTCCGCTGCTTTAAATCTTTCCGACTTCCTGCACCTCTGACCTCTAGATCTTCTTTCAAAGGGCTTACTCAATTAGGTCAGGCTCATCCAAGATACTCTTTTTGATTGGAACTCCTAATTACTTTTGTAAAATGCCTTCAAACTTCCTTATTTCTGAAGGACTGGAGGAATTTCTCATTATATCTATAAATACCACCCACAAATCAGGTCTGAGGATTATATTAGGATATGGGAATTACATGTTTAAAATATTAGAATAAAATAATGGTGAACATTCATTTCATTCTACTTTGGGGAAGAACATTACTTGTATTTAAAGAGAGAGATGGCTCAGTTTGTAATCCCAGCACTTTAGGAGGCCGAGGTGAGTGTATTGCCTGAGCCCACAGGTTCAAGACCAGCCCGGGCAACTTGGCGAGATCGCGTCTCTACAATAAAAATCAAAAATTAGCTAGACACGGTAGCACGTACCGTTAGTTCTTGCTACTTGGAAGACTGAAGCAGAAGGACCACGAGCCCAGCAGATTGACGCTGGGGTGGCTATGAGCGTGCCACTGCACTCCAGCCTGGGCGACAGAGTGAGACTTCAGCTCAACAAAAAAGAGAGAGAGAGATAAATCATTAAAGAAGAGGATAATAGCTTTGTTTATAAAGTATTGCTTTAATTAAATAATTTAACGATGAAAATGAAATAAACTGAAAAAATGAAATATTTTTTACATTTGTAAAATGCAATCCTTCTTATGCAAATATCTTTTGCAAATTAATAAGGAAAAAACAACCAAAATCAAAAAAATGGAATGATTGTATGAACAAGAAACTTGAAATACCATAATATTAGTCAATATGGATACTGAATTTACTCTGCTGCATTCTGTGATAAGTACATGCTATAGTTTAATCCTCACAATGAGCTTGTGATTTGCTAATTTATTATACCTGTTATAGATGGAATTGTGTCCTTCCAAAAACATGTGTTGGAGTCCTAACCCCCAGTACCTCAGAAGGTGACCTTATCTGGAGATACGGTTTTTATAGAGGTAAGGAATTTAGGAAAAGGTCATTGGGGTAGATCGTAATCCAATATGACTGATGGTTTTGTAGAAAGAAGAAGTTTGAACACGGAGACAGGGATATGTAGATGGAAGAAGGAAAGTGACACAGGGAAAAGACATATGAATATAAGCCAAGAGAATAGCCGGACATGAATTATCCCTACAGCCTTAGAAGGGACCAAGCCTGATAATGCTTTGATTTTACATTTCTAGCCTTCAGAACTATGAGACAAACACATTTCTATTTGTAAGTCACGTAGTTTGTGGTCTCTTGTTGCTGCAACTCTAGAAAACTAATATAATACATTTTATGCATAAAAGAAAACAATGACTCAGAGGATTATTTAACTCACCCAAGAGAATACATTCAATGACTTAAGAACTTGTTCTCAGACTCATTACTCTCTAAGGCCATGTTTTTAACCACTGAACTACATTGAAAAGTGTAAATAGTCAATAAACAAATGAAAATAAATTTAGACTCACTAGGGATCAAAATAAATTATATTTAAAGAAATAATGATATGCCTTATTTGCTTATCAGTAGAAAACATTTTGAATACTAAATACTACAATGGGAGATGAATTTATTAAATTTATTACTCATAGCATTTGATAACCTGTCAATATAAATATACAAAATCCTTATAAATATTCATCTTTCTCACTCAGAAGGGATTTACTTTAAAATGTCATTAGAAACGTGAGGAAAGTTCATCATTTCAATATGGTTAATAGCATCAAAATAATGAAAACTTTAAAGATGACCAACAATAGGAAAATATTTAAATGGATTAAAAAACATTCATATGATGGAATTTTATGTGGTCATTAAAAGTGATGATGAGAAAAAACATGGGGTTTGTTTTGTTTTAAATTACCAAATACATTTTTTCAAAAATGTTATTAGTGACAATTTTAATTATCATAACAAGTATTAAGAATGTTATAGGAAGATGGAACAAATGTTAAATTTTGCAATATATCCCAAATATTATTATAAAAAGAAATAACACTAAACAGATACATTTTAAGACTCCCTTACCACTCTCCTTTCTTTTCTCTTTTTCTAGGGGTAACCTCTATTCTGAAAGTATGTTTCCTGACTGTGCTGTATTCTATGTAGAAAATATATCATATGATTTTGAATGTTAAGTTTTCATAAATGGTTTCAGACTGTAATATCAGCTTTTCTATTCAATTGTTTTCAAATTTAAAAAGCCCAATACATCTCTTTGTGAAATTCATTTTACTAAGGTATTTGATTTTTTTCTACTTATAAAAGTATGCTACAAAATGTTATATACAGAATCAAACACTGTCTGCATGTACTTATATGTATTTATGCACAGACAGCGATATGGGTGATTATAAACAAACAGGCATAATGAAATCTGAATCACCACATATTAAATCATAATTCATTTGGGGTAATAAGTTAAAAATAAGGTACATTCATTAGTCCATTATAAAAATAAAGAGAAAGAAAAAAAAAAGAAAGCATTGAAATAAATATAAGGAAGGTATGGTCTATCCTAAAATGTAATTTATGTTTAAGAAAAAAAGAATGACATTAAAAAACCTGACCTTTATTCATAAGGTAATAAAATATTTTGAAAGTATCAAGTCATGCACAGAGATTGGAATAAGAAAATAAAAAGTGTGTAAGTACCATGCTTTTTGTTGAAATGAAAAAGTGAGTTCTATGATAAATCCATTTCTATTATTAGTATGGTGAAATCTGGCAGTGGTCAGTGGAGCCTCCAACCGCCCAAGGCGTCTACACAGCAGCTGGTAGAGCGAGGACACAGCAGTGACCTGAAGGTCAGGACATTAGCTGTTGTTGTTTGGAAACAGCATTGGGCCATGTAGTTCTTTCTGACTGCATCTCCCATCAAGTCATCCCTACCATCAGGTACCCCCTACCCAAACTTCCTGGTTCCCAAAACACAGCAAATACATGTCTGTCTCAGGCAGTTGATATTTCCACCATTTCAAACACCTCTGGCTCCAGATCGATGATGGACTCATTTTCTCACTTTGAAGCAGGCTTACTGTGCACCAGTACCCATCCCAGGGGAGATTGTACACACTTTACCTTGAGCAATTCACTTGCCTGAGTTCTATGAGACAGAGCACTCATACAAAATAGTTAAGTGCGGCAATTTGTGACTCATGGACACGCAGTGAGGGACGGCAGAAGCCCGGGATTCAAGGCGAAGTGGTCCCCCAAGGCTCAGGAAAGCTGTCGAGGCAGATGGGATCCTTTCTGCTTGGGCCTCAGTGGTACTGCAGCAGAAGGACCGGAAAGGCTTCCTCTCTGGAAATACATGATTCGCTGGACTAAAGGGCTGCAGGACACTCTGTCTTAGGAGGGACAGGAGCAGAGCCTGGGTCCCTTCGAGCTGTTTCCCCTCATCTCAGGACATTGTCTTCCTTAGTTATTCTGGGAATTACAGGCAAGAAAGTGGGTGGAGAACTGGGTCAGATAAGGTCACACAGAGACTGTCATGCACTCACTACTTTTGGGTCACTTCTCAAAAAGAGGAGAGTCTTTCCTCGAACACCTGTATAAAACAACTGACCCTATCTCCTGACTCATTCTCTGCACAGGTTTATTTGTAATCAGGGTACTGAGCACCACACAGCATAAGCACCTAGAGATCCCAGAACATTTCTGTTCTCTTCGTTGGTGTATCTGTGCATCTGGGATCTAGAGTCATGCTTGGAGCATAATGGGTGTTCAACAAATATTATTGAATAAATGCATGAAGATATATGTAGGGTATATATAGGGCACGAAAACCTAAATTCAATTTCAATCTATCTAGAACCTATCCTTTTATTCCATGCTAAAGTGTCTTTTTTCCAAAAATATTTATATTGTTTTTTTGCCTACTAATGCATAACATTTAGAATTTTTAATTATTTAATGTAAATTCATAGGGTAATAAAACCTTTTAAGCCATTTCTTAATTTGGTATCTACCTACCAATTATCTCAAGACAATAAAAATGTATGCATTTTACATTTCCAAGAGGATTTATAAATAAGATAAATCCTTCGAATGTTAAGCTATACATTATTAAAAAAATAAATTAAGAGTAAAATTTAGCCAGTGCTTGAAAGAATTAGAATGTGAGTGAAAACTAGAGGATGTACCGTTGAAATAGAAAAGATAAACAAAAAAAAGAAGAAAGAAAAAAGAAAAGATTAACAATTTCATTTATCTTCATCAAATGTAAGTGCTACTACAAATTATCTTATTAAAAAACATTATTATTCGCATGTATTTTGCAAATTGGGTGAAGGACTTGTTTGATTGAGACAGCAATGAGGAGTTCTTTTCATATTATAATTAAAATATATCTAATGGAACTTGTTATCTGAGGAAATACAATAAGCATAAGTTGCCAGGAGAAGAAAGATCCCTGCACGATATCTCCATCACTGTCCATGACAGCCATTTGGCAGTAAGGCTGAGAAGCCCAGGCATGTGCAGGACCCTCACTTGATGACGAAGTTGGGCTTCCAATTCCCAGCAGTAGGCTAAGAGCTGTATTCTGTTGCTAGCTCTTAGCCTACTCTGCTTCCAAAATATTCCATTCTTCACTTTCTTACCTTTGGATATCTTGTTTCTGAGCCTTAGCTTCTGCAGTGTTGCATTCTTAGATGACAGAAGTGGCATAGTTTTATACTGCTAGCTCCTGAGGACTGAGGCCTGGAACATGATGCCTCAGTTTCCCCTTCCATCTTTTCTATTCATTATAGATTTAAGATCATTAAATCAAAATGGCTTCTATGCACTCATCAGGTAGAAAGAGAGTGTAAGGCTTTCCATTACTGAGACAGATGTTTCCTATGAATATTGATAGGATACTAAACAGAGAATAACCTCGGACTTGAATTCAGCAGACTTGGATTTACATTCAAATGTTCCCTAGCACATTAGATTAGCTACATAAGTCCGCAACATTTATCACACTTTTTGCATTTCAGTTTAGGCATTTATCAGAGGGATGGGCAAACTGACTGTAAGGGATCAAATAGCAAATATGGTCTCTACAATCTTTGTCACAACTACCTACTTTTGCCCTTGTAGCTGCAAAGCTGTCATAAACAATATGTTAATGATTGGACATGGCTGAGATCCAATACAATGTTATTTACTCAAACAGGTTGCTGGCCAGATGTGGCCCACAAGTTGTAGTTTGCCAATTTCTGATCTATAAAATGGAAATATTAATGTCAATCCTAGTTTTATTCACAGGGTTGATGTAAGTGATCAAATACATGTGGAGGGACTACTTCATCAACTACAAATTGTTATACTCTTATATGATGGTGATTTGTATAAAGGATACTACAACTTTAGACTTCATTCTGTGAGATACTTTTATGTTGAAATAATAAAATAGGATCCCTCAGGACCTAGAAGATAGCCTAGTAGTATAAAAAATTAGAAAAAGATGTCATGAATGTATACAATAAATGTAGATAGTGGTCTATTTTTGTGTTAATCAACTGATTATGTCATCTCTAAGGCTTCTAGTAAACATTAGGCTATCAGCAAATTGCTTTACTTGCTTTCATGAGCAGCTTGATTTTAGGATCTGTTCTATAATGTTGAAATACAGAATTATGTACTTTTAAATCTATCTTTAAGGGCCAAACTTTTGGTGCTTCATTTATAAAGAGTATATGACAAAAACACATCACTGTACTTTATTTGCTTAATGAAAATCAATAAAGATATAGGATTAAACTAGAAAGGGAAGTAAAATTGATGATATAAAATTAACGCTGTAAAGTATGACACACTCTTTTATCTGTGCTACCTTAAGCAGATAGAATGTTCTGAAATGATTTCCATCAAGAGTACTAAGAGATGATGCTATCCATTTAAATAGATTTTAATTCATTCTAAATTATAATTGAAATACAAAGCACATGAGATGACCACATTAAAGAGTCATTGTTGAGAGGGACAGAGCTTGATGGCAGTTTTGCTGTGTGCTTGGGAATGCTCGGCAGGGACTATGGTACTTCTGCTAGGAAATCTGGGAGAGCACATTTTATGGACATCTCTGAAGAGCAATTAAACTAACTGAATTCAATTAAAAACTGGCCTTCAACCAAGAGGATATGAACTTAGCCAGGAGAACAGAGCTATGTATTAAAAAAAAAATTAAAAACCCTCGACTTGGAGGCAAGATGTCGAGGATTGCACTGATTCTTTCAGATGCTATCTGGAATGAGATTGTGTTATTGCTATAATAGCAAATCATTTTAATAAGCAAAAACCTGCAGGAATTATTTCCAGGTCACTGCTTCAAGAGCTGAACTAAGAAGCTGAGCATGAACCTAGCCAAAGTATTTAGTTTTAGAAATTGCTTTTTCACAACTTATTTTTTCTTTCTGATGACAATTAGTTTTTCAGATGCTAGATAGGCTTTAATCTTCCTATATGATACATTTTTTAAAAACCTATGTTTGTTAAGTAAATTATTTTGATTCGGTTTAATATCATGAATGATATACTTTTTCCTGTCTTACTGCTCCCTGTATTCACCTTGTCAAAATACACTTAGTATACAGTTGACCCTTGAGCAACACAGGTTTGAACTGCATTGATCCGCTTAGATGTGGATTTTTTTTCAATTAATATATTGGAAAATATTTTTAAGATTTACAAGAATTTGGAAAAAACTCAAAAATGAACTGTAGATGTGAAATATCAAAAAATAAGAAAAAGATGTCATGTATGCATAATATACATGTAGATACTAGTCTATGAGGTAATCGACTGTTAATGTTATATGTAAGGCTTCTGGTCAACAGCAAGTTATTAGTAGTAAAGTTTTAGGGGGGGAGTCAAATGTGGCATGTGGAATTTTTGACTGCTCAGGTGTCAGTGCCCCTAACCCTCACGCTGTTCAAGTGTCCACTGATAAGAGACAGTAATCTATGAAGACTATCCCCAGAAGACGGTCATTCTCTCATAAACACTTAGATGAGTGGGTAACAAGGATCACAGATTATCTTCTTTAATTTATGAAAATACTGCTACTAAATAATGGTTTGAACAGCCAAGACCATGACATGAAAAGTGTGTATTTCCTTCTAGATTATGTTCTATGTATCTATTAAGTAAATGCTAATGATTTTGAACATGGGAAACCAACAGAAAGCCTTGTTTCTAGGGTATTTAATAATAAAACATCCGGTTTACTATTTATAAACTATTATGAAATATTATGAAAATAATAACAAAAATAATATAATAAATAGCCATTTATTATAATTAATTGCCAAATATGTTAAATAAATACTGCATATAAAAATGGTGTTATTATCATGAATTGTATTAGCAATAAAATAGATTGCTCACTAACTTGTACTATGAGTTGTGCAAAGCATTTTAGTTGCATCTTTTCACTTACACCTCACAATAACTTTAGAAAGTAGGTACTATTTTTTTCATATTATAGCTGAAGAAACTGAGTGCCTATTACAGACTGGGAATGATAATCAGTACTTAACACTTTTTACCACCATCAATCCTACAACTGTCCAAGGTGATCATTATTTATTCTATCTCATTTACTGATGAAGAAACTGGGGTTCAGTACATGTTAAAAAATTAAATGAGTAAGTTGTAGTATTACAAAATAAACCCAGTGCTCTCATTTCAGAATTAACCCTAATATCCAATAAAATATGCAAAATATAAACAGCAATATTAATACCAATGTTGATATTATTTTAGCTATAAAATATAATAGTTAAATTAATTATTCTGATAGCTGGGACCATGACATTTCTTAGGAAAAAAATATCTTTGGAAAAATACATTGATGAGCTACTTGGAGGTAAGGCTTGAAGACAGAAGGACAAAGAATAGAAGATAAAATAATTTTTTGGTCATTGTTCCTGGAGAATAGAAGAAGAAATTGAGGAGAAGAAGATGAAAGAGTGAGATGGTTGTATAATTAAAGAGAATTTTAGGAAAAAGAAGATCTAATATACAATGTCAAATTGTGTTTTAGGTACTGTTCAATTTCCACAGGTATGAAACTGGGTCTTTTAAAGCATTCTTTTTAAGATCCTGGGAGATATAGAAGATTCCTAATAACATTATAACTATCGATTTATGGGTCAACCAATCGATTGTCTATCTACCTACCTAGAGAGGATTATGGTAGAAAATCCTGCTAATTTATTTACCAAATTTTCACACAACTAAGTGGCTCATTCTCATTATGAGGAGTTTCATTCAAATATTTTCTTCTCATACATTAGTGATGAGTATTATTTTAATCTTACACAAGTCTATCTCTCATATAAATTTATGACTGAAAAAGTTGAGAAAATATTGAAATGTGATACCTGTGTTAAAAAAGGATGAATAAAGTATCAAAGTCGTCAAAGTGAGGATTTGGGAAGTTGATCAAAATTTAGTTGTTTTGAAACCTAAAATCTGATTTCATTCCATATTCCAACAGAAATGGGGAAAATATACAAAGAAGAAAAATTTTTATTTTAGTACATTATACCAGATCTGATATACTGTTGAGGCATCAACATCAATTCTTTTTTTTTTTTTTAAGGAGGAGTTGATCTAATTACAAAATTTCTATTGAATTGTAATGGAATTCCACAGTTGTGTGCACTCCATGGGTATTTATATGAGAATTTGATGTCTTTGCTACATAGTGATTACTCATGGAGGCTCAGAAAAGTAAGAAGAATTTGCCATACAACACGATATGTGTAATGCTCTCTTAAAAAGTTTTCATGAGTCCCGTTTTCTTTTTGCGTTAAAGTAATTGATGGACTCAACAACTTTTAGAAAATGAAAAGGGCAATTGTTGTATGGTATTAACTCTTATTTCTAGTAATTGCTTAGAAAGAATGTTGCAAGTTAGTAACACATAATAATGACCCCAAAACAGCACTTAACATTTTTTGAAAACTTCAATACCTAATAACAGCTAGAGTTTAACCTTAAATATTAATTCATATGATCTAAGTTTTTAATGATTATTGCAATCTGCTTTTTACTGAAAGCACATGACAGAAATTTAATTTTCCAATTACTTGAGCCTTATTATGGAAGCACTCAATTATACTGCCAGAGTCGTATTATCTAAGTGTTTTTCAGAAGGTTATAAGTAGTTTGACATTAGCTAGAAATGTTCATCCTAGAATGAAACTTTATACTCGATACTTCTTCCAACAAACTTTTTAATCAAGTAGATTGAAAAGAAATGAGAATTGTTAGCACGTATGTATTGAATTCATTCTTATACTACCCTTGAGAATTAAAGTGATCACTATTAAATAATAAAGAATAAAAGATAGGTTTAAAGATTCTAGCATTATTTTCTTACATGTATGGGTATTTTAATACTTATATATTTTGATAGTTTCTTGTTTTTTTCTTTATTCACAGAAAGAACACTAAACTTGAATTTCAAATGTTAATATTGTTTCTAAATCATGAACTAAGTATTCATTAACCAAATGTGATTAAATAAAATTGTTTAACATAATTAGTGATATATCTGAATTCTGGTTTTATATGTCACTAATATCTAAGCGTTATGTTAAAAAATGAGGCGAGATTTGTGTTTTATATACTTGCTATTTGTAAAAACATGAATCAATCTTAACACACAAATAGTATTTTTTGAAAAGAGTTTAAACATGCTCAGAATTTACTAATTACTGATTACGGTCAGACTCCGAAGTTTATGTCATAAATATTACTACCTCTAAACAACTATTCATTTCCAATATTATTTTATATCTGCATTTTATTTTGGTTAGCATAAGAAATACATATAGGGAAATAAGCTTTATTAATTATATTTTAACAGGTAAACCATAGAATGGATAGCTATATTCATACTTTTAAACTTTGCTGAGTGCTCAGAATATTTGATAAAACATATGTATCTAGTCTAAATAAAATTTGAGTGGATCATAGTTACAGTGTTAGACATGAAACCCTTTTTCTCTGTTCTGCTCGAGGCTAGCTCCAACATTCTTGATCAAACCTTCCCTTTGCCTTGAGAACAGGAGCCTTTTGCATTAACTTCCTCAATGCTTAATTCAGAGTTATATAATAATGCCTGTCACCAGCCCTAATAGTTGCCACGAATTGAGGTCCCTCTCATTTCCTCCACTGTATATGACATATCCCATGTTATCCTTAAACTTTGTATTAAAAATATAAAGTAGTATTATCTTAATAATTGATTTGTTAAAACTGAGTGAGGCTCAATGTAAATTGATTTGCCCAAGTCGACATAGTAATTCGGAAGCTGAGTCAGAACTGAAACTTTGTTCTGTCTCAAAGCTATATGGCTTCGCTAATGTGTTCCAGTTACCTTTGCACTGATAATCACCTTTGAATTATTTCAAATATGGCATATGTATTACTGGAACAAACGTATAACAAACATTCTTAAATTGATGTATCAATAAAAATTTGTTATGAATAGCTTTCACTTCCACACAATTCACGTATCATTTTAATTAATTTTAAATTAATTATATTGTCTTTCTGAGTCCTTAATTGCCCCCATCAAAGCTCTCAGTGGGTACAAGAGGTTTGATCAACTCTTTATCTAGGTCAGGATAAGGCAGGGTTACCAGAGTGGCTTTACATCAAGTGAAGGGTTCTACTCTCTGAAAATCTAATATAGGTCCCCATGAAGAAAGATAAACAAGATAAACAGTGCCTATATCTTACTAAGCATTTTTGTTCAAGCAATATAATATAATGATAAAAGCATTTGCTCCAGAGGAGAGGATAAATAATCATCTCATTTAGGAATTAAAAGACAAAAATGAAAATGGGTTTGGTAATGGGAAAGAGTAACAGAACAGCAAACCTGGCTTCTCATCTTAATTCTGCCTTTGACTTCTGGGTAACACTGAGTGGTCACTGAGTCTGTGTCTTAGTTTCCTCATCTGCAAATCAAAGACCTATAACTACAACATGAATTCCCAAACTTGCCTGATTATAAGAGTCACTTGGGGTCATGGTTAAAAATATAAGTCTAAAAAGTCTAAAGATTCAGAATCGCTATGGAAGGAGCTCGGGGTGTTGTGTATTTTAGTCAACACCACATTGTACACTGACAATAAAGCAAGAAACACAGGAGTAGGTTGTTTCTAGTGTTTCTCACAGTTACAAAAATTCATTATCCTATTTTTATAATTCTGTGACAAAGTTTAATGTAGAAAAACAGAGAGTGAATAAACTGAATAATTTGCTAATATTTGTGCTTAATCTAGATTTTTTTCATCTATAAGTTATTTTTTGAAAAATCAGTCTCAGTATATATTGATTGTTACCAGGGGCCCTGAAGTAAAGATATCTTGAAAAATAAAATTTTGAGTCAAAAATACAGTTGCACGTGTGAAACACAACATTCTTTCTGTTTTCTGTCTTCAGTTACTCAGAAAGTAGCATTTGCTCAATGGGGATATATTGTTCTTAGCCTATGAGAAAACTGAATGACTTGATGTGAATCTGCATTTTCATATCTTAATGACAGATTAAAGTCAAGTTTTTACTATTTTAAATTCAGTTTTATTCCAGAGAGGCACAAAGAAAAAAGGATTAATAAAATCCATATTGAATCCCTTTCCTCTTAATATAAAGGAGATATGAAGATGCATTCAGATAATTGATAACAAATTTCCATTTTGTTTTTTCTTTTTAAGTCACCGAGTAATTACTTTATAGTTATATCCTAAGGATTAAGATGTCAGCTGAGTGTTCTGCTTATAATCTGGGAAGCGTCAACTTCACAGTAATACTGATTGGGCTTTGGGATACAGATAAATTATTTCAGATGTTGACATTGAAAGGGTCAGTTAAGTAGGTTAGGTGGCTTTTAAAACGATAACTTTTTGAGATGTTATTTACCAATTTTCCCTTAGTAGAAACAACTAAAATCATGCAAAAACAGTATTAACATAGAAATGACAAATCTGCTTGAGATTTAGTCTTCAACAGCAAAATCAATGAATAACCTACTTAAGGAAATGTCTTCTCTATAATTGGAACTGTCAAATTCTCCATGTATTAAAATTTGAGATGTACACAAAAGATTTTAGTAAACAAATAACCCTGTAAAGGACTTGAAATTTCTGATAAAATATTTTTATCTTCAAGAGATTTTGTTTAAATGTTAAGAAAATAAATAGCTGAAATTGATGATATACATAATTTTTATTAATTAAGAGCATAATAATGCAAGACAATCATTACTAGGAACTCTCATACTGTGATAAAAAAAATTAAGGATTAGGAAGAGAAAGAAGACCACATAAGGAAGTATAAAAATGAAAATTTGTATATATAATAATGGCAGAAATTCAGAAAAAGATCCTGTTTTCATAGCACAGAATGTCTAATGATAATAGAAGACACGAAGAAAGAGGCTTTACTCAATTCCTACTTTGATTTCACTTTCAATCAAAAAGAGAATTATTTTTGAAAATATGGACCAACAATGTTTAAAAGTGAAATGATACCCAAAAAATTTTAAAAATGATGAAAGGACACTTAAGTACTTTATCATTCTTTCAAATGTTCTGGTCTAAAAAAATTGCATCACAGTATACTTAAGTAAAAGTGCTTTTATAAAAGTATTTCCAATGATCTTTGAAAAATCTTGTTAAATAGATGGAGTTAGGAAAAAACCCAGTAGTAGATGAAAAATACAGGCTCTGTTTTAAAAGGGACAGATTTCTAGAAATCATAGTTTAATAAATTCAATATTGACCTCTGTAAAAATTATAAAATACATTACTGAACAGATGGTTTGTGAATTTACAGAAAACACAATAATGATAAGTAGGCAGCCGGGCTCGGTGGCTCAGCCTGTAATCCCGCGCCTTGGGAGGCTGAGGTGAGTGGATTGCCTGAGCCCGCGGGTTCGAGACCCGCCTGGGCAGGGGAGACCTCATCTCTACAATAAAATCAAAAAAATTAGCCAGGCGTGGTAGCGTGCGCCTGTAGTTCCGGCTACTCGGAAGGCTGAGGCGGAAGGATCGCTGGAACCCAGCAGGTCGAGGCTGCGGTGACCGGGAGCGGCCACTGCACTCCAGTCTGGGCGATGGAGTGAGACTCCAACTCAAAAAAAATGATAAGTAGGCACCAACCTAACTATACTAAGAAACAATACTGTTGGCCGGGTGTGGGCACTTTGGGAGACCGAGGCAAGAGGATTGCCTGAGTCCAGGCATTTGAGACCAGCCTCAGCAACTTAGTGAGACTTTGTCTCTACCATAAATAAAAAAACTAGCTGGCACGGCGGCACCTGCCTGTAGTTCCAGCTACTTGGAAGGCTGAGACGGAAGGATCACCTGAGCCCAGGAGATCTAGGCTGTGGTGGCTGTGAGCATGCCACTGCACTCCAGCCTGGCAAACAGAGTGAGATTCTAACTCAAAAAAACAAAACAAAACAATACTGTTAATGTTACAGCTACTGCTTGGGAGGTCACAGAGGAGAATGTTGTAGACATAATGTATTTGCTGCTTCTTACAAGGTATTTAGGATAACCTGTCATATTCCTGGAGGAAGGGAAGATAAACATAAATTGATTGGTGAAGCTACATTCTATAACAACTAAAATTATCTTAATTAGTGAGGAGAAAAAAACATTTATCAGGTACTGTCCAAAAGCTAAAATCCCTGCCTTCTAGAAACTCTAATGGAAAAATAGTTCTATTTATTTGTTAGTGATGCTGCATTTGACCTGTTTACTACTGACCACTGACTTGGAAATCAAATCAGATATGAAGATGGCATTGATTATAGAATAATACCCAATGTTTTGAATGATGCAGTCTTGCAAGAAGACGTCAATGAACAGAGTGCACACCATACATCACATATTCTTTAACATTCCTTCCAGTGAGAAGCGTGATCGCATCATGAGCTAGAAACAGTCCACCCTTCTCCCCACCCAACCATGCCCCCTTCACCAGACCCTGGAATCTGGACAAGCTTAGAGACTGTTTGACTAATAGAATAATGTCAGACAGGATACATACGTCACCAAATTCCAGACATAGGCCTTGGGACACCGACAAATTTATTTTCCTGTATTTTCAAACACTGATTCATGGGAGACAACCACCGTGCAGCAGGGAAGACCAGGCAGCCAGAAAAGACTGGGTAATGTAGAACTGACACTCCTGCCTTGCAGCTCCTACCAAACACCCCAGCCAACAGCTAGTACCAGATGCCACTCCTAGGAGGTACCATCTTGGATGTGGCCCTCCAAATGTGGGTTACCCCAGCTGATCCTGCAAGACAATATCAGAAGCAAAGCTCTCCCACCAGCAGAGTCCCCCACACTGCATATTTGTGTGTGATTGTTATTATTCGATGCCAGCGTTTTTGGTATTCTCTCTCTCTCACAAACTTAGCATCACGTTTTCTATTGTATACATAAATAATATGTTAACTGACTACCACTTTAACATGAGCTAACAGTACACAGATGAACTAATAGAACCCATTACCCAGGTCCACCCCCTCTCTCTCTATCTAACCATCAGCAACTCCCATTGATTTTACCTCTAATGATTTCCTGGATCTTTCTAGCTCCACTGATGTTACCATGACACTTATGAAACAGCCTCCTCACTTCTCTTCTTCCTATCCATGCTTACATTTCTAAAATCCTTCCTCCTACTGAAATGAAACTTAATTGTTAAAAATGTAAATCTGCAAGAGTTATCCTGTTTACAACCCTTTGATTATCTTATTATTAAAATAAGGACCCCTTGATTCTTATTCTAATTTTTAGCAAGATCTTTAGCCACTGACCACTTGTTTTTTTAGTCCATCGCCCTAACTTTATCTAGAATGGGCTGTATTCCCTCTGCCTCAAACTTTTGTACACTTTGTTCTGCTTGCCTGGAATTATTAAAATTCCCTTAATGTCCTTTGGATCTCAGTCTACTGTCCCTTCTTCAGGTAAATGTTTTCTACCTTCCACATGGCACTGCCCCTCTCTCTCCCACATACAAACTCTACCCCAATCACAACTTCATATCTTCTTCTCTGAGACATCTGACACACTTGCAGTTTATAAAAAGTAGTGGCTAGTAATCCTATAACTACCTTGCCAATATAAAGTGATCATCACAAGGACAGGAACTATGTCTTATCATCTCTGACTTCCAAGCATCTCACGTGTTCTACATGAAGCATGTGCATATTACTTGTGTGTTAAATATACATAAATAATTAGTTCATCTCAGGCAGTCAGAAGTCCTGCTCTCCTCATACAGAACGCCGTGAGACAGTCATCATTGTAACTGGAGAGTGTGGCTAAGTAGATGCTCACGGTCCATTTCTCTGAACTGAACAAATAGATTTATTACATCTATGCTTTACAGCTGAAGTCGAGTATTTTGTTTAATTATGGGCTTAAAAAAACACCATGACAAACTGAGCTACATTACATTGAAAACAGTCATAAACACGGAAAGTCTGGAGAAGGCGTCACAAGAGAAATGTCTGAAGGAATAAATGCTTGGTCCAGGGAAGAGAGAATTCTCACTGAGTTGTGATATGAGCATCTGTCAGCTGGTAGAATAGATATGTCTTCAGTGGGCATAACTTATACCAATGTGTAAGATTTACCATGTTGCAAATGTCAACCGGTTGACTCATGAAAAATCTACTAAGCGCTTACAAGGTAGCTTGTACTATATTAAGTAGCAGTGCATAGTGATGGTGCTTACAAGCTAACAAAATAATAGATGAAGACCAATCAAATAATCAAAAAATGGTAAGCTGTATAAAACAGACATATATGTGCCTTGAAAGGGAATACAGTGAGACAGAGCCATAGATAGGCTGATTTTATAAACAAAATAAAACTCCAAAGAGGGAATTTTCTTTATCTTTTTTTTTTAACTTTTAATTTTTTATTTTAAAGATATGGTATACAATTCAGGGTTAGGTATACAAATATTCATTATCCAGATACCCCTGTTGATGTATTTTTTTAAATCAATATTTTTTATTTTAAAATTGTGGGGTACAGTTAAGGGTTAGGTATACAAATATGCATCGTTCAGGCACCCTTGTTGATAAGGGGTGTCTCCCCGTCCCCAGACAGATATTGACTACCGTTAATCCCATCACCCTTCCCCTCTCTCATCCTCCCCATAGTTTCCCACCACTGTCAATCCTTTTCTTATAGTATTACGGTAGATGTTCAAGGTCCACTTATGAGTGAGAACATGTGATACTCAGGTCTTTATTAATATGAAAGATCACTCAGTATTATAGACTCAGTTCCATCCAGGTTGCTGCGAAGTTCATGATTTTGTTCTTTTTTATGGCTGCGTAGAATTCCATCATGTGTATGTACCACATTTTTTTAATCCAGTCCTCTTTTGATGGACAGCATGGTTGGTTCCAGGTTCTTGCTATTGTGAACAATGCTGCGATAAACATATGTGTGCAGGTATCTTTTTTATAGAGTGATTTGAGTTCTTCAGGATATATTCCCAGTAGGGGGATTGCGGGGCCATATGCGAGGTCGATGTTTAGAGCTTCTAGGAATTTCCACACTGTTTTCCACAGAAGTTGCATTAATTTGCACTCCCACCAACAGTGTAAAAGTGTTTCCTTTTCGCCACACCCTCTCCAGCAACTGTTATTTTTTTGAGTTATTGATAATTGTCATTCTGACTGAAGTTAGGTGGTATCTCAATGTGGTTTTGATTTGCATCTCCTTGATGATTAGTGAGGTTGAACATTTCTTCATGTGTCTCTTGGCTGCTTGAATGTCTTCCTTTAAGAAGTGTCTGTTCATATCTTTTGCCTACTTTATAATGGGGTTGTTTGTTTTTTTCTTTTCAACATGTATGAGTTCTTTGTAGATCCAAGATGTTAAGCCTTTGTCAGACCTGGAGTTGGCAAATACTTTTTCCCAGTGTGTGGGCTGTCTCCCTGCTCTCTTGATGGTTTCTTTGGCTTTGCAGAAGCTTGTCAGTTGAATGAGGTCCCACTTGTCTATCTTATCTCTTATGGCCTGTGGGTTTCGGGTTTTGTTCAGGAATTGGATGCCAGTTCCAATTTCCATAAGGGTGCATCTTGCATTTTCTAAGGTTCTTATGGTTTGAGGTTTTACATTTAGGTCTCTGATCCATTTAGAGTTAATTTTTGTGTATGGGGATAGATAGGGGTCTTGTTTGAGTCTTTTGCATGTGGCCAGCCAGTTTTCCCAGCACCATGTACTGAATAGGTTCTCCTCTCCCCAATGGTAGATGGTGGAGGCTTTGTTGAAGATGAGTTGGTTGAGAAATTGAGGTTTTGCTTCTGGAATCTCAATTCTATTCTGCTTGTCTATATGCCTGTTCCTATACCAATACCAAGCTGTTTTGATTATTGTAGCATTATAGTACATTTTGAAGTCTGGTAATGTGATACCTCCTGCTTTGTTTTTTTTGCTGAGGATTGTTCTGGCTATTCTTGGTCGTTTGTGTTTCCATATGAATTCCTGTATTATTTTTTTCTAGCTCTGAGAAGAATGTTGCTGGCAATTTGATGGGTATTGCATTAAATCTGTAGATTGCCTTAGGTAGAATGGACATCTTTATAATGTTGATTCTTCTACTCCATGAGCATGGGATATTTTTCCACTTGTTTGTGTCATCTTTGATTTCTTTGAGCAGTGTTTTGTAGTTTTCATTGTAAAGGTCTTTCACATCTCTGATTAGGAAGATGCCAAGGTATTTCATTTTTTTGTGGCTATTGTGAATGGGATTGTGTTTTTATTTGGTTTCTGTTTGTTTATTATTGGTATAAAGAAATGCGATTGTCTTCTGGACATGTATTTTATACCCCAAGATTTTGCCAAAGTCCTTTATCAGTGCAAGGAGGCTTTTGACAGATTCTCTTGGATTTTCAAGGTACACAATCATGTCATCTGCAAAGAGGATAGCTTGACTTCCTCTTTTCCTATTTGAATACCCCTGATTGCCTTCTCTCTTCTGATTGCTCTAGCCAGGACTTCCAATACTATATTGAACAGGAGGGGAGAGAGTGGGCATCCTTGTCTTGTTCCAGTTTTCAGGGGAAATGGTTCCAATTTTTGTCTGTTTAGGAGTATGCTGGCTGTGGGTTTTTCGTAGATGGCTTTTACTATTTTCAAGATGAAGCCTGAAGTGTAAGAAATGGATAGGCCTGGGGCAGTTCTCCTAGAGTGAAAAAGGGGAAGTCTTTCCAGGTCAAATGATCCCTATATAGGAAGATTGTAAGGAGGGGAAAAAATATGGTGTCTTCATGACACATAAAAAGGGTAGTGTAGTTTGGGCATCTTAGGTAAGCAGAAGTGGGGCACAGAATGAAGTTGGAAAGGGAAACACGGGTCAGATGACAGAGGGCACGATGACCATGGTTGCAGTTTGGATTTTATATGTGCTGTGAGAAGCAACTGTGGTTAAAAAATCCCCATTTTGTTGTTGTTGTTTTGTTTTGTTTTTTTGAGTTGGAGTCTCACTCTGTCGCCCAGACTGGAATGCAGTGGCTGCTCCCAGTCACCGCAGCCTCAACCTGCTGGGCTCCAGTGATCCTTCCACCTCAGCCTTCCAAGTAGCTGGAACTACAGGCGTGTCCTACCACACCTGGCTAATTTTTTGATTTATTGTAGAGATGAGGTCTCGCCAAGTTGCCCGGGTGGGTCTCACACCCGCAGGCTCAGGGAATCCACTCACCTTAGCCTCCCAAGGCACGGGATTACAGGCTGAGCCACCAAGCCCGGCTCCTATTTGTTTTTAACGGAGTGAGACTCCAACTCAAAAAAAAAAAAAAAGGATATATATTTTTTTGATTTTAGTACAACTGATCAGAGGTAGATTAACAAATAATACTGAATACCAAGTAGAAGGACTAGGTAAAAGCAACATACTTTAGAAAAGGAAGATGGTGGTGAAAAGGTGAAGAATTAGTTAGACTTGAGACTTCTTGTCGGCGGTATATTATGAGCAGAATTGGGCCATCTTCCTACCCCCATTTGAAGAGAACATCCACTTGCAAGCCAGAGAAGAGGTCTCAGAGGAAGCAATTATGTAGGCACCTTGATGTTGGATTTTTAGCCTCTAGAACTGTGAGAAAATACATTTTTTGTTGTTTAAACCATCAAGTCTTTGGCACTTTGTTACAGCAGCCCTAGGAAATGAATATAAGGTAGAGCAGATAATACTGTCAAGGGATTAAATATGGAATGATGAAAAATGAGACAGCAAACATAATTCCCATGCTTGAAGGTTGAATGGCTGGGTGGTTGGGGTGTCATGTCCTGACACAGAAAGACTGAGGGAAGAACAACTTTTTTTGGCATAAGCAGGAATTTTGTTTCAATTGCCCCAAACTTGAGATGACTGTGAGACATTGTTAGTAGAATTGTCAATTAGACAGTTTATTATTTTAAAATGCAGAGCTTAGAGTAGAGATTCTGGCTAAAGAAATATATGTGGGCATGCCTGTTCATATGTATGTCTGTATGTCTACATTCTTATGGTGATATTCAATATTAGGGAGTGGATGAGATCACCAAGGGAGAGATGATAGAAAAAAGGGAAGTAAAGCCAACACTTATCTCTAAGGAAGTCAGCCTTCCAAGGTAATGTGGAAGAACAAGACATTGAGAAGAAGTGATGAGCGAGGTAAAAGTACATCTGATAGAGTGTGGTCAAACATAAATCAAAATAGAAGTCGCTTTCAGATGGAGGACATAGAATTCAAAGTGCTGCTAAAAGTTGGAGTCAGATGAGAAAAACATGTACCCATTTAACTTGGCAGCGTGAAGATCTTTAGAGATCTCGACAAGGACTTTTTCGGTGGGCTGTGGGGGCGGAATCCAGCACAGAGCGAGTGGAGACGTGAGAGGTAAGCGAGGAAGTAAAGTGAATGTGATAGACTGCTTTTTAAAGAAGATGAGCTTTGAAGGAGAACTGAGAAGCAGAGGTTGTTGATCAGAAGTTTCGGGATGTGTAAGGCCACTCTTACAGTGTGTGTGCTCATGGAAGTGGTCAAGAGGAGTGGGAGAGATAACTGGTGCGAGAGTCAACAGAAGCGAGAAACAAGTCACTTGGGGAGAAGATGGCTTCTTAGACAAGGGCAGTATCTTCCTTGAGACTGGAAGAAAGGAGACCATGGGTGAAGACACACTAGGCTTACTGAATTTATTATGTAAGATAAGGGCGTTCTTAGTTGATTATACTTCATATTATAAAAAAAGAATAAAAAATTGACAGTTATAATTCAAGAGCTGAGGGTAAGTGTTTTTAATAACCATATAAATTTACCAAATGTTTATAGGGTGTAATAGGAGAGTGAACTTGTGGTTGACGGTGACAACCGGTGTGGTGAGACTGGAGCCTGTTGATCGTTGATGTATAGGAACATCAGACTGCCTACAGGTGTGAATTTCTTCAACAATGCTGTGATTAATGGGTCCTGGATCAGAAGGACAGTCATGCATTGCAGTAAACGTGACAAACCAGGTAGGAAGATGTAGACGACAGCTGAGGATTGTTGTAAGTAAATTATTATAATGATAGGCATGGAATCCATAGGGTTTGCATTAGCTATCTATTCTTGTATAACCAATTATTCCTAAATTTAGCAGTTGGAAACCGTAGACATTTGGTTTCTTATAGTGTTTGAGGTTCAGGAATTCAGGAGCAGCTTGGCTGTGTGATTCTGGCTCAAAGTTTCTCACGAAGCTGCAACAAAGATATTGGCTGGGATGCCATCTTCTCAAAACTTGAGGGAGGAAGTTTCCACTTCTGAGCCCACTCACATGGCTGTTGACAGGCCTCAGAAGATCTTCCTCTAATCAGATCTACATGGGCTTCCCTACAAGACTGCATCACCACACAGCTTACGTGAGAGTGAGTGATCCATGGAAAGAGAACTAAGATGAAAGACACAGTTATTCTCTACCTTGATATCCCGTTACTATTGCCGTATTCTATCCATGTCAGTTCATAAATCTAGCCCACATTTCAGGGGGAGATGTTTACACAAGAGCTAAGGTCCAGGAGGAAGGGATCAAGTGCGTCTGTGTTAGAGGCTGCCCACCACAGGGTACAAGGAGGAAAGTGATAATAAGAGCAAAAATGTGTGGGATCATTGGATTAAAGATCTGAATTGTATGAAAAACTTGGTTTCATGTTGTTACTTAGCAAATGAGTTTATAAAGTAGAATTATAGTTAGAGAACTGGGACTGTAAGTATTGGAAGTGGTCTTGCCATTGGTTATTTCCTTTCTAGTCAAAGATCCGAAGAAAATGTGGTTGGGTTGGTTTTATAGAAAACACAGAAATGAAACTGAGAATCGTGTGTATCAGATAAACCATCTACTTGCACATGAAAGTCATGAGAAGGAAGACTGGAAATTGGAAAGGAAGGAAAACTGTGAGCCAGCCAGCAATAGATTCTAGGAATGAAAAACAATAAACTGGAAGTTAGTAGATGACAACAAAAGGGAACTGGCTGACAAAGGCAGAGGACATAAGATCTATGGAAAAGAGGGTATAAAAACAAAATAAGGATAAAAGATTTAAAAACAGAAGGAGAGAGCAAGGATACTGACTCTGCCACTTACCCAATTAACTGGGACATGGAAGCAATGTGCCAATAAGTGGCTTCCACTTGACATGGTCGGAAGAGATGCCATGTCTCCAAAAAGAACAGGCTTCAGTCAGTGGAGGAGAAAGTAAAATATCCTTCCTTCTATTTGTTGGTATAAAAGGGCACGGAGATTCAGAAGGCAAAATAAGAGACTCTGGCAGGAAGGGAAGTGTGGAGATGAGTGCCTCAAGATTGGTACGGACAGGACAGGACAGGCACAGAAGTGCAGAAATAATGGGCAATCAATAGACCTCCATCTCTTTTGTTGATGACCGTCAACAGACATGCTGGTCCTGACAGCTTTAGTTCTTGTCATCATTAATGGTAAAATGGAACCTAAATCCAAAAATAAACATATCCAAGCAGAGGGAGAATCCGAATAGAAAGGGCTGTATATATGTAAGGAGGTGACAGCAGGAGGGGAAGGAGTGGGCAAAGTTGGTAAAACAGTGAATGTTTTCAAAATGGTGACAGAACAGAGAGGCAGAGCCAATCTTGGGGTGGAACTGTTGTGATCTAGTCTAGGATTTGGTTGTGTTTATTTCTCCCTGCTTCCATTTCCCTGAGATGCTTTTGTTTATTCAGGAGATATCAGGAAGAACCCTAGACATTATTCAGTCAAGTTCTTCTTTGAGTTCTTTTTTTCTGAAGTCCAGAGAGTCCACAGCTTCTTGACCACACCCAGGTATATAATTAGTGACAGATTCATGGGCAACTATGAAGAATCTTGATTTCTAGTGTGTTTGAAATTTCAGAGATTAAAGATAATGGCATAAATATAGTAACTTTATATGAAAAGGATAGACTAACTGACATGGGAGGAATTTGTGGTGAATTTATACTTAACTGCAAACTTATATTTTGAGATTTTAAGGTCCATAAATTCCAAGATGCTTCTACAACACACAAATGTGACATTATGTGTTACCCACTCTTGGTATTTTCTGAATGCCACGCATGAAGCCTTGGAAGTGGATGACCAAATATATTTATCAATTTAAATTTTTTTTAACTTTCATTATTGAATAGATAATCAATAATAAAAAGTGAGAACCTTATGCATGTAGGATTTCTGGACCCAGTTAAACTCTGTTTCTGGCACGGAATGGGATTGTATTTAAACTAACCCAGTATAACTGACCTGTCACGTGTCCCATCACCCTAACGCTATCCTTTGATTTTTCAGTACTTTTGTTATGTACTTTCTATTCTGGGATATTCAAGTAGAAAGCAATCAATTTGTTTTGAGAAAAAGACTATTGGGAATCCAGCTTGGTTTCTGAGAGAATTTATTATTAATAATAATAATAAGGAAGAGGAGGATGACAAAGAGGAAGAGAAAAAGAGAAAGAAGCTTCAATTTGTAGTAAAATGCTCATTTTATGCACAGAGTAAGTGCTCATAACAATGTAATCTTGTAATATTGTGATCATTTTATTAACAGAATATATTAAAGCATTTGTTGATTATAGTCAATAATAAGATAATTAAGGTTCATAACTCTGAAGATATTGTAATAATTGTCTTTATAGAATTAGGGGCTTCCATAGACCTTCGTGTGTGTGTGCGTGTGTGTGTGTGTATGATACTAAATATTGAAAAATTAAAGCATATTTAATAAGAAGTCTATCTGTGCTTCCTAATGCCTTAGTGAAAATGACAAGTTACAAAATTTAGAATGTGGTAATATAGAAATACCAGAAAGACTATGAGAGAAAGGGGCAAGGAGAGAGAAAATACTTTCTAAAACCGAGTAAACATATTCTAGAAATATATTTGTACTGTGTAAAATACAAGACTTGCACAGAAGATACCAAATTATATTAAAAATAATCATACAGGGTGAGGCTATTCTCAAATGTAGAGCTAAACCTAGCACACAAAGCACGTGAAAAATTGAAGAAAATCACACTTAGAACCCACATTTTTCTGACGTAACTTTTTTTTTTTTTTTTTTTTTGGTCAGAGTCTCACTCTGTTGTCCAGGCTGGAGTGCTTTGACCAGATTAGGACTCACTGCAGTCTCTACCTTCTAGGACCAAGGCTATCTGTCTGCCATAGCCTCTCAAGTAATCGGGACTACAGGCGCACTCTACCATGCCCAGCTAATTTTTGAGGTTTTGGTGTAATGAGATCTCACTGTGTTGCCTAGACTGGTCTGGAACTTCTGGACTCAACCAGGTGTCCTCCCTCTGTCTCCCAAAGTGCTGGGATTACAGGCATAAGCCACCACCTGGCCCTGAGGTATTCTTTATAAAATAAATAATAGGAGAAATCAATTCAAAGGATGTTACTTTAGATACCTGGGCCAATTAAAGATGCAATACCAGTCTATATTTTGATATGGTAACACTGAACTCTCAACAGTCCTTTTGAAAGTCGGCAAGGAAACAAATAAAAATTAGTTTATACAAGTAATTTGGTGGGTTTGGAGTGAAATATAGGACTTTATTAAGGGGAAGTACAAAGTAGTGAAACTTCTCAAAAAATGCATGCATACCAACTTAAATAATATGTACATATTATATGCATATTTATTTGTATACTTAGAAATAACATGTGCATATATACACACACGCGTGTATGTGTAAGATGTGTATACGTGCTTGTGTACATATGCATAGACATACACATGGACTTGTGAAACAGACCAATGAAGGCTGATAATTATCATTTGAAATAGCGATTTAAAAATGTATTAAAGCTTAAAAACAGACCAATATTAATAGCAAGGAAAGGGCTCAGCGCTAGGGCGTGCATCCTGCCGCCCTCCTCTCCTGGTTGGGTCCACACGTCAGCGTTACTTTCTCACGGAACAAAGCGCAGACAGGAAGCACCCGGACCCCTCCTGGGCTTGCTTTTGGACTGTCCATGTAGGCCTCTCTTTGTGATTCTTGATTACGACCCCCTGAGGAAGTGGACGAGCCTGGGGTTCCTGGAGTCTGGCTTGGCATATTTATCATCCACAAATCATCTGCTATAAATATATCTCGGCAGGACCGTCATCAGGCCCGTTCAGTAGCCTGCAATTTATGAAGGTTATGGGAAGCAGTGTGAAGGGTGAAGGCTTTATTAAGGGTGCCTTTCCTTCCGACCCTGCCCTGCATTCCACTTGAATATAAATGATCCCGGAAGCGAGCCATCCTTTCCATTCAGGATTAAGGCTTTTAAACGGTCCCTTTTGGCTGTCATTCTTATGTCACTGTGACATGACTTTAAGAATTTCTAACAAACATAAAAAATCGCAGTGTTAAAAGATAACATGAGAACTCACCAGATGCAAAATAGAAGTCTATCTAAATCTCACGTTATTTTTCTTTCCTTTTTAAGTACAAATGATGCAAAGCATTTTCTTTTTCTCCAGCTTTATTCCACATTTCTTGTTTCTCTCTCTCTCTCTCTCTCTCTCTCTCTCTCTCTCTCTCTCTCTCTCTCGATAAAGTAACAGAACTGACCAAATTACCTTGCAAATATCATGATCCCAATCTCTATGGAAGTTAAATAATTGAAGTGTGTTTCTCCTTTGTATTGCTGAATGAATGTTCTTTGTTTTTAAAAGAAAATGTTTGCTTAACACACTGTTTCAGATTTTGCCCTGGACATAAACCCTATTTCCTTTTCACATTCTCTTACATGAATAAAAAATATTGTAATGAACCAAAAATGACACAAAACCAAAATGCCACCCAGGCTGCTCTCTTGCTGGTGATTTGTTAGTGGGAGCACAGTTCAGCCGCTGGGGAATGATTAACTGTTTCCCTTACAGGGTGTTATTCCAAACACGCGTTCTAGAAGAGAAAGCCTCCAAGAGGGCCACTCTATTAATATGTATTAAGGAGTAAAGGGTCAACCCTACTATTTCAAACAACTCCAGTGAATTAAAGATCGCCGGCACCTTCCTGTGTGCACCGTCCACCGCTGTTAAAATGGTGTTCTCTCCGCTATCCAGAGGCCTGGGGAGAGGAATACTCGGGGAGGAAATGAAAGACAGCGAGAAGCAAGGATGTTGGAACACTGCTTTATTCAACTTCACTTGCCGCTCAAGAAACTCCTTCTTAGGAAGAGTCTGGCACTTTATAGGAGTGTCCCGTCATGGTCTCCTCCTACCACACCCCTGTCCTACCCCAGCACCTTGTTTTTCAAAACCCCAACAGCGTTTACAAGGAGAAGCATTATCAAGAGCCGAAGACCTCTGGCGGCACGCATCTAAGGCTTGGGTATCAACCACTTCAACCCGAAGTGTCCAGAAGGCAAGATAGCAGATGGGTAGGTAGGTAGATAGATAGATACTTAGATACACAGATGACTGATAGATAAAATAAGATAAAAGGTGGACAGCGGAATAAATAGACACGTGGACAGATAGATGATAGATAGGTGGAGAGATGGAAGATAGATCATAACACGATGGGGGAATGGTGGAAATGTATCTTTTTCTTCCGCTTTGGAGAATCTGGTGGCCTCTCCTCACCCTTTTTCTCGTTTCTTGCCACTCCGTCCCCAAACCTGTTACCAAGGAAACTTGAAAAAGAATCAGATCCATGAAGAATACCAAACAAAAGTTTAGACCCGCAGCCGCGAACCCATCGCCCAACAGAAGGCTACGCAAAAGCCCAACCTCGGCCGCCGCAACGCGTCGGGACAGGGCCCGTGTGGAGCCAAACAAACAAGATGTTAATTGCAGCCTCGCGGGGAAAAGCTGCGACGGTGGCGGCCGGAGACGCGCAGCAGCCGGCCCGGGACGCGCCGCTCCGCAGACTGGGTCGGCCTGAATCCCGGGGCAGGTCAGCGCTGAAAGGCAGACGGAGAGAGGGTCAGGCCAGCGCTCGACGCACTCCCCCCGTCACGGCCCCGTCCCCCCGACCCCCACTGCCCACCCCCCGCCGCCTCGCCCCCCAGAGAGCTCCTCTTACAGGGTCGCCGCCAGCCCCGGCGGTGGGAACTGAGGCTGCAAAAGCCTCCCAGACGCAGCAAAGCCGGCTCCCGGGACGTGCTTGGGTTTGAGCAGCTGTGACGTGCAGGCGCGCGGCGGCCCCGTTGGCGCTGCAGAACCCCTTCCCCGGGCCCCCCCCCCCCCCGGGGGCCCCCGCGCCGCCCCCCCCCCCGCCGGGGGGGGCCCCCCCCCCCGGCGCCGCCCCCGCGGGGGGGGCCCCGCGGCGGGGCCGCGCGCGGGGGG
>CAUYQG010182585.1:0-29171 GCA_963574415.1 Tarsius wallacei
ATATATATATATAGCCCCATTACAAAGTGGGCAAAGATATGAATAGACACTTCTCAAAAATTTGATTTTCAGCAGAAAAAACTGCAAGAACATAAGCCCTAGAAAATTCTGAGGGATCATGAAGAAGGATAGAGTCTGACATTTTCAGAATTGAAAGTTTGATACAAATTCACTTTTCTCTTCAAACACAGAGAGACATCAATGGACTATACTATACCTGTTTCTTGGTAAATAGTCCTTCCTTTGCACCTATAATTTTTCATCATTAAGTAAACAATTTTCATATTAGTTGGATTTTTCACCTCACCTTCATGAATTCTATGAGTTTTAAGTGTTTAGTTGGTGTCCTAATTATACAGCTAACCACTGATAGGAACTTAGAAACTATTATAGAGATTTTGGGGAAGAAAATGAAAGTACTGATAGACAACAAGCAAATAAACATGAGAAGAGTATAGAATACACAATGAGCACATTGAATAATTTTACTCTAACTTTGTGGTTGTTCTCCTAAGAGATTACCTTTTCCTCTAAATATCTTGAAATTCCCAACTGTTTACAATTTCATGGTCACTCTTATTCAGAGTTCCTATTTCTGCCAACCTATCTCACCTTTTCCAGTTAGTGTAGCCTGTTCACAATCCCAGCTGTGAAACACAGCCTCCTTCCCTGATTCCAAAGGTCAGGGGAGTGTGCGTGTGTGTGTGTGTGTGTGTGTGTGTGTGTGTGTGTGTGTTAGAGCATGTGAGTATTAAGCATTTTACTGAAGGTTTGAAGTAACATAAGAATTCAATTTCAAAACAACACAGCAAATGTCTTACCCTATAATTCTTGATCACTGAGAATTTTTACCATCTGGGCTTAGGTAGCCATCCTGACTCTTGTTCAGAATTCCTTTCTCTTCATTCCTTTTACCTTATTATCTGCTTTTGCTCTTTCACCCTTAAATTCATTTTTAGTTTTTATGTGGAAAAGCTTACCTCTCTTTTTGTTTTAGAATCTCCCTCAATACTTTACCCTAAAAACCTTGCTTTCTGATCAAGGCCATCTGCACTTGAAACAAATCACACCATTCACTTAGGGGCAGAGTTGTGTTTTAAAGTAACATTTCCCCTCTCCTCCCCATATAACCTTTCTCAAGTGCAATAGCAAGGACTTGCACTTTTAGTACACTTCCTTTGGCTCTTTACATTACAGGATTCAAGAATAATAAATACTTACTAAAATTTAGCAAATTTAGGGACCAAAGTCAGAAAGAAAGAAACATGAATTATAGTTATCTTTACTTCTAATACAGTTTGACTTTGTTACTTATGATATAGGCTAATCATTCAATTTTTAAAATATATAATATTTTATTATTGATAGCATTTTTTAATTAGAGGAAGAATCATGATTTATTATATTATGAAAAAATAGAAACATAAAAATTGCCAGATTTTACCCTTAAATATCTTTAATTTTTTTAATTTTTAAATTATTATGGGTATATTATAGTTGTATATATTTATTGATTTTTAAATATCTTAGTTTCCTCACTTGCAAAATGAAATTAAATAGTAATATATTATGCATTTCTTAGAAGATTATTTTATATATCAAAACAAATATATGAATTATTTTAAAAACAGAGGAGCTTTCTACAAATACTTGGCAACTAATTTTTATCTTTCACACTGCAAATAAGGTTGGTATTTGGAGTGCTTAAGCATTTGGTGAGTTCTGTTTACACACACACACACACACACACACACACACAGAGGATCAGGTAGAGAGAGAGAGAGAAATTAGTAGATTTCTATATACAAATGCAGGAATCTGTAATTATAATGAAGTACCTATTCTTATGCCTGTCAAATAATTTACTTATTTGTTTCTTATCCAGCAAAACATCTCTTCATTTCACTGGCATTTTACTTCTAAGATAAAATTTTATCAGCCCAACATTATCTTTTCTTTCATACTCCCTTGCCATGGCTTGCTAGATGCCTGAGAAGGACAAAGCTGGAACACTAAAGGCCCATCATGACATTTATCTAGGTCTCTAGGATAAAAGGAAAGTTGGGGGTGGAACCCATCCACGATTAATCATGGGTGGTGATGTCTTTATTGGCTACTGACCTTGCAATGAGTTGTATGAGTTATAAGAAGGTTCTCTGTTACCCCAATCCCTATTTTCTTGAAGGAGGATATAAATCACTTGAGCCTCATGAATTTCTCATATTTACAAAGTATACTTCCAAATTTTCCACAGAGGATGCAGTGTAACCACTTATTTTTTCCAATTTAAAAAAAATAATTTTTCAGCTTGTTCAGATGTCACATAAGGAGGCTGATGATTGAGATGATCTGGCTGAGAGTGACCCGAGGATCCAAGGTGGATGTCAGCACGAAGCCTAGAGAGAAGCGGATAGTTTCCATCATCCTTATTTTGAGGTTGTTTGCATTACTTCTTCTCTAACCTTATGCTCGAAGCAACAATCATGGTAGATTGCCTTATTCTGTTCCATTAAGAGCTGAAGCATGTAATAAATCAAATTCCATAGTGACATATCTTGCTTCGGTGGCATGATAAGTTGCTTCTTGGCTGAAATTCAGATGAAGAATATCTGGATTTTGTAAATATACTTCCTCATATTCCCTTGAAACTTAAAATTTAAGTATTATATTTAAGTACCTGGAAAAATTAATGAAAAAAGAGAAGAGAGAGGCAATGCATCCTTCAGAAACAGCAAAAGATTTCAGTGGGCAAATACTATATTGTGAATTTTAAATAAGTGTGTGTGTGTGTGTGTGTGTGTGTGTGTGTGTGTGTATAGTTGTGCCTATGAGGGTAAAAGTAGTATAAATAGATTCAGCCTTGCTCTTAAAGACTTTACTTATTAAATGTAAATGTCTAAGACTGATACACATTAATATATTATGCTCTATCATGTAGAAAAATATAATTTGACCAAGATAAGATTTTTCTCAAAAGAAATAATTCTAGTTTTGTTTCATTAAGTCTAGGAAAAAAATGCTGACAAAGATGATCTATCAGAGAACCATTAACCAAATTTAAAAATTTTAAGCTACTGAAAGGAGTCTAGTCAAAGACTAACACCAGATTCACATTTTGAAAGACATACTATTAAAATATTTAGGCATTAGAGATATTTTTCAATACTTACTCTGCATGATTGCTATTTTGACACATTCAGGGAACACAACACTGTATAGAATGTCATTTTTGTTCCTAAGGGTTCAATCACCTTTGGACAGGATATAGACACTAGCACATACACCTAGGACACAAGATAGGCTTAGAGAAGTACATTATGATTGGAACAAACCATGCTTTTATAATTTAGAGCACTGCCTTCCATTTTCATAATTATATAATTTTCATGATACAAAAAGCATCTGAGCGTGGCCTTGAAGAGGACTGATTACTGGATATGCAGAGACTGGAGATGTGCCTGGTAACAACAACAGCAGGAACAAGCCACAGAGGCAGCAGTAGTAATAATAATATCTGACATCTAGCGTATACTTACTGTATGCTAGGCACCACTCATATTTTATCTCGTTTCATTTTCACAAAAGCTCTAGGAGGTGGAACTATTATTGCCATCCCTACTCAACAGATGAAGAACTGAACACAGCATATAAGTAATTTCCTAAGTGGATGAGTGTTAAGTTTGGTATTTAAACTCAGTCTGGTTCATACCTGTGCTATTTCCGTTGTGCAGTGGACCAATCTGATTTTGAGAGAATAGAGGGATAAAACTAAACAACACATATTGTGGAGAACCTCAGACAATGATGAGCCACTGATTGCTTCTGAGCTGGACAATGACTAACATCTTTAGAAAGATACCTGATATCAACATGTATATTAGATGTGGAAGACAAGTTCTGTTGTCAAAGGGACTGGTTAAAAAGCTTTTGCAATAATCTAAGATGTAGGAATGGGAACGTGCAGTGGTGAAGACCAATGCCGAAATGTAGTCCAACCTTCTTTTCTCAATCTAACATGATATTTACCTCTCCCTACCACCACTGGTTATCGAGATTTGAAGGGATGACAAGATAATCCATCAAATTGCATATTCAGTCTTATACGGTCTTATACTATCTTAGTGAATTAAATTGCTTCTTTAGAGTAAATTACAAACCAATGGAGATTATTATTTAATTGTGTAAAGGTAATAATATTACAGCTGTTCATACCTGGTGACCTGAAGGATGAACATAGCTTTGAAGAATTATCTATATGAACGCAAAAACTCAAAACATTAACACACAAACACTCTAGGCAAATTTTTTTCCCAATGTTTTCAGAATACTCACATTTTAAAAACTTTAGAGTGACAATTCCTTATTGACTGATAAGCAGTAAATATTCCATTTATTTCTAGAACACTGTCTTTTCTTCATTTTTAAAATTAAGATCCCAATGACCTTTGTGAAATTCTTATTCTAACATTATATTTAGAAAAGGTACTTCTCTAACTTGAAAGTTTTAATGTAAATTTTCATTTAATTTTTTTTTTCTGCATTTCGGAAAAAAAGCAGGATTTTGCTAGTTTGTTTTGCTACCATCTGTGTTATTAGCAAAGAAAAACTAGCATAAGCTTCAAACAATGCAAGAGAAAACTATGTAAAATTAATCTAAAACTGTCATAATGAAGCTGCTAAGTTTCACAGAGATCAAATTACAGTACACTGAAAATGTTTCTTGGGCCTGCCTAGAATTTCTCACCTCATTAGGTGTGAAAACCAGAAAAACTGAGCACTGGTTTTTTTTCTTTTTCTTCAAAATTTTGTCCATGGTGAGAACAGTTGGGGAAACAAAGCTCTCTGTAGCTTTTAGGTCTGGTATTCAGAGCAACCAGGGAAGTGATTGAAGGCTGAACCCTTTATAGATTCTGGGCACTTGCTCACTGGTTGTTTTTAAATCTTCAAGTGGTTTATGAAATAATTAATTCATTCTCACATTTCCATTTATTTCTAGAACACAAAATTAGCATTCTCTTTACACAAAAAATGAGAAGAGTTTGAAAATCAAAATATCAGGTCGAATATAATATTCTAAGGCCACTCAAGGTCCAGAACCTCAGGTTTTCTGAGTCAAACTATTCAACTCTAGATACTGCATTTCATAATAGTCTGCATCTTTAAATTTCAGGAACGCCTGTCTGCTTGCCAGACATCTAGGTGGGAGTTAACTCTACGTGCATATTAATACATTTAATTTATAAAGGTTGAAAACTCTGACTCATTGCCCATCAAGTTAAAGCAAAAATTCAAGATTTTTAAGCACTTAATCTGTACCACGTAATGAGATTTATATTACAATTTGAAAAAGAAAGTGCACTTAGGATACAGTCCAAAATAAAACTACCTAACATAAGTGTGAATGTGTGCTTCCAAACCGTTTCTTTATTTTCCACACATCCTCAAATGTCTATAAATGGAACATCTTTTATTATCTCCTAATCTGTACCACCAAATCCAACTGTCCTGCAAGATGAATAAAATTCAGCATCATACCACTAAAATTGAGTATTGTTTTATAATAATGTTTAAGAGCATTCTGTATTTTCTACAATTCAACTCAAACATTTTTCCTTCCTTACAAGAACAGTAGAGACCACTGAATGTACACCCACACTGATACATATAACCATCATGCATTTCCATGGCAACTTGTACTTTTTGCTGCTAAAATGAAACATGGATCAAAAGTGAGTAATACAAAAGGTCATTTCATCTTCCAGTATCCAAAATATTTTTACACTCTACTTCCCACACACTCCCACCCTCAGAAAAAAAAGGACTTGGACGATTGGAATAATAAAGGATAATTATAATAGAGTCTAATGAAGTTGGAAACTAAGGTATTTTATATTAGTGTGTTATAATTAACTCTGGTAAATGATACCAAAATGAGCATTTTAACTTTCAATATTCTAGGCAAAAACCTGAAGGGAAAAATCAGTGTAATCATGCTTTCTTCCATAAAATAAAAGGGAGGAATAAATCTCTGTTATTACTCTAAAGCACAGTTTCTAATGTATTTTGTTGGGGGGGGGGGAACCTCCAAGGAGGAGCTATCTCAGCGATAGCATTTACAGAGAAATGGTAACTTCCAGCCAATGAGGCTAATGTTGATAGATAATGTCCTATAGATATTTCAGAAGACACAGTATTGATCCATTGCCTGCCTACTTAACTAGAAGATAATAGTTGGACTTCACTGGGAGGCTGAAACTCTTAGAATTTGTAACCTTTTTCTAAATAAAAGGAATCTGCTTTTATCAACTGGAGAACAGTAGAGAGGAAAAAGGATGGAGGAGGATACACATTTATCATTAACAAGGCAACAAACAATGAGGACTGAAACTTACCACATGATCAATAACATACACGAATTTGTGAAAGTTATAAAAGACATTCTTGTCCTCACTGAGCTTAAGCTATATAGAAGGAAGTAGAAACCAAGACTCTGAAATATGTATGATGTATCCTATCAGCGTGAGTGGGAGCCTCTTCCTGATAACAGTAAAACAAGCGCTCCTGCCTCACTTAGGATTCTCAGATGAAAGGGTATATAGCAAACCTGGAATCCTGGTAAGCAGGGCAAGTTAAGAATTACGACATTTCATTGTCGTTTCACAGATCTAATAGAAAAATGGAGTGTTGATACCAGAAATGAAACCACATCATGTCATTTTTTGCTTGCTCTAAAACTACATATATACATAGACGTACGTTTATGTAGAATATGCCTTTCATCAGAAATACGCATCTTCTTCTTGATATTTACATGTAATCAATCCCTTTTAATGGGGGGAAAAACAAGGGGTATAGCCATTTGCACAAACTCTCAAACCTCTAAAGTCTAAGGAGCTTCTTTCAAATAAGAGCTCCTGTTCCTCCCCAAGGTGTTTTTGTGCAAGAGAATTGTCATTAGAGTATGAATGTTGTACTTTTCTCTTTAGGTATACAGAGTTTGAGTACATTTTCTCACTGCATCAAGAAAAGGTTGGCTGAACACAGAGTATCACCCCAAGTAAGGAGGCCTTGCCTCAATCTCTTTGGTTAGGACCAATATATGCATTCTGTTAAAATGTGCTCAATTATCATCTAATTGTTAACTCCCCAGTTCTCTCCACTCAATTTTATCTATACGTTTAGGAAGAAAGGCTCCATGTATTTTAAGGACAGAATGAGTAGGATATGGTCAGTTTATTAGGAATGGGTATAGGACTACTCCCTTGACTTTAAGTTGGTTTGTGTTTGATGGTCAGCCAGTTATGAGGGCACGTCTTACATCATTCAATTACCATTTTTCCTTTTTGCCCGCAATGCTTTCAAAAACAAATTGTCAAATATACTCTATGACATTTACTTCATCACCAAATCTAGCAACACTATCAGGAAGAAAATGGGATTAGTGTAGTTTCTGAATCCATACTGACTGCTAATGTCACTTTCTTTGCTCACTAAATATTCTAGAATTTAGTGGAGACAAACAATGAGATTATAGATCTATACATTTAAAAATATATTATTTTCTTTTTTCTAAAATTAGGACAATGCCCCATCTATACCAGTGTCTTTGATAAGAAAATTTAAGGCCAACTTGTCATTGTTTTTATTTCAGACTCATCAGGAAAAATTCTGATAATTTTGCCTCCTAAGTAGTTTCTTCACTGAGAAAAGTACATTTTGGTGAATATCTGTATCTATCTATCTATCTATCTATTAAGATTCCCAGTATGAGCCTCTTCACCAAATCAAGTTCTCATTACTGAGTAATTTACCTATAGCATGCACAATTGTAAGTGATAGGTATGAATTTGTTTAATCCTCACAACAACCCACAACTTCTCTCTTTCTGTTAGTACTTTGAAAACCCACATGTTGCGTTTAAGCTGGAAGTTCAGTCTCCTTTTTTGCAGACTCTTTGGTCTCTGTCCAGTCATCCTAAGCCATATCAGGCCTCAAGAAGTCAATGCATTTTCTAGTACCCTCAACTAGAAAGATCTGGAGAATCCGTTCAGTTTGCCACTGCTGCTGTTTCCACATGCATCATTGTTGACATTGATCTTGTACAGTCTACTAGATAGTCTTCCATTACTGCTCTGGGCCTTGAGCTATGCTAAGCTTACATTCAGGTTTGCAGTCGTTTTCTGGAAAGCACAATACAATGCTAGGAGTTCTAAAGGTCCCTAACCCCAGCCACACAGGTGCCAGGTGTGTAATCTTTCCCAATACTTAGGTCCTTGGATTATGCTCAGGTAACTGTATTAAAGTTCCCTTTGAGAACTTTGGTCCTCTCCCCTACCTTGGGGAGGCAAATCTTCTCTCTCTTTCTTTCTCTCTTTCTCTTTCTTTCTCTCTCCCTCCCCAATTTACTTTTTAAATAAACCATATTTTCAAAAAACAAAAAAGTTCCCTTTGAAGCCATCGATGTCTTTTCCTCACAGCTTAGATCTCAGCCACCACATCTACACTAATGGGTTTTTCTACCTTTAACCCTAAGATCAGTAATTTGAGGACTCAGTCTCTTACTCTTCAGAAGATTCCTGGACTCCGCTTGCAAATGGTTTTTCCTTCCCCATATTTAGCATATCAAGTGGTATTTTGTGGGGTTTAACATTGTCAGGATACAAAAGACTTTGTTGCACTTTTCTCCAAGTATAATGGGTGAAGTAGGACCTTTACATAACCAGGATGCCACATAGTGTCACTTTTATTAAAAAGATAATTAGGTTCTTCTTGATCAAAAATATCTGGAATTGTTTATTTTTATGTAAACTTGCATTGCTGTCACCTATATATAACTCGTTATATTGAAGTAATTAATATACCTATTTCAATTTCTCCCTAAGAAATGAATCTACTTTTTGTGCACTGGTATGACCCACATACACTGACTGAAGGAGCAAAACTAGAATTGTGTGAATGAAGGAGAACATGCCCCACTCTGCATCCTCCAGTAATGCTAAGTTATCCCCTTGAATATGCCAGACTCTTTCTGCTCTCAAGCTTTTATATGTCCTACCCATCTTATCTCAGACACACTCTCCCTTTGGCTTGGTCCACTCCGCATCACCTCAAAGGTCTTAACTGGAAATCACTTCCTTCCTTGAGAAGAGGAAACATCTATTTATTTTTCACCATTGGATTCCTATTCCTAGTACGTTATCTAACACATGGTAGTGCTCAATACATGAATACATGACATTGAATGAGTTAGTGTTTTGCAAGTTTGGCAACCAGATTCACCCAAAGTAACTCCAGCTGTGTATACCCAAAATAAAACTGTGTCCTATGCTTCAAAACTAGTTTTCCCTCCACACTTTCCTAACAAGAGACACGTTATTCTCCTTATCACTTAAAATCAAAACTTTCTCATCACTTTTGACATGTCCCTTCCCTTCATCTTCTACTCCATTTGCTTAAGCGTGTCTTGTTATCTTCTTTACAGTGTCTTTTAGAGTCTGTGTTCCTCCATTTTGACGATGCCAGTCCTTATGATCTAATATACAAACTACTGCTATCATCTCTTAAATGTTCAACCCAGGTTTCAGATTCCACCAACATTCCAAATGATTCAAAATATCATAGCTAGATTCATTTTCCTAAAATACCATCTTCCCTGTGTCACCCATTTGTCTACTAAAAAATGAACAAATATCCCTTTTCTCGGGGGGAGTTTGGAGTCTCACTCTGTCACCCAGGTTGGAGTGCCGAGGCACACTCGCGGCCACCCCAGCAGCTACCTGCTGGGCTCTGGAGTCCTTCCATCTCAACCTTCCAAGTAGCCAGAAATACAAGCTCGCGCTACCATGCCCAGTTAATTTTTTTTTAATTTATTGTAGATATGAGGTCTTGCCAAGTTGCCCGGGCTGGTCGTGAACTTGTGGGCTCAGGCAGTCCACTTGCCTCAGCTTCCCAAAGTTCTGGGATTACAGGCTGAGCCACCGAGCCCAACCCCTACTTTTTTTAAGGAACTTTGTAATAGTACCCATGCTGATTTCCAAATTTCTATCCATTTACATCCTCTAATCTAGCCAAAGAAAGTTCTTCACTGTCCCAACAGACGGAGCATCCAGTATCACTTCTTGGTTCATGGTTACCCCATATTGAAATTCGCATAATATCCAAGGCTATGTTCTAGTCCCTGTGCCTACCTGAAGACATCCATCACTAAATCATGTGACTCTCTTGGTTATCTCAACACCCTTACTTTAAAAGATCATTTTGTACAACAATTTTCCTGCATTAGGAGACATCCTTATGGAAATTGGAACTGGCAACCAATTCCTGATCAGAACCCTAAGTGCCCATACCATAAGAAATAAGATAGAAAAGTGGGACCTCATCAAACTGACAAGCTACTGCAAAGCAAAAGAAACAATCAAGAGAGCAGGGAGACAGTCCACAGAATGGGAAAAAACATTTGCCAACTGTATATCTGACAAAGGTCTACCATCTAGAATCTACAAGGAACTCAAACATGCTGAAAGGAAAAAAAAAAAAAAGCAGCCCCATTAAAAAGTGAACAAAAGACATGAATAGACACTTCTCAAAAGAAGATATATGGGCAGCCAACAGACACATGAAAAAGAGCTCAGCCTTACTCATCATCAGAGAAGTGCAAATCAAAAACACACTGAGATACCACCTAACCCCAGTAAGAATGGTCATTGTTAATAAAACAAATAACAACAGATGCTGGCAAGAATGTGGTGGGAATATAAACTAGTGCAACCTCTTTGGAAGACAATGTGGCGATTTCTGAAAGAAGTAGAAATTGACCTTCCATATGACCCAGCAATTCCCCTTTTGGGAATATACCGGGAGGAACTCAAATCATTCTACAAAAAGACACCTGCACACGTATGTTTGTTGCAGCTCTATTCACAATAGCAAAAACATGGAACCAACCATGCTGCCCATCAAAGCTAGACTAGAGTAAAAAAAATGTGGTATGTATACACAGTGGAATATTATGCAGCCATAAAGAAGGACAAACATATGGACTTCACAGCAGCCTGGATGGACTTGGAGTCGATCATACTCAGTGATCTATCACAGAAACAAAGAACAAAGTACCATATGTTCTCACTCATAAGCGGACCTTGAACAATTTTCATAAGACTATTTGAAAGGGATTGGCAGTAGTAGGCAACTGTCAGGGGAGGAGGAGTGGAATTGACAATTGAGAAAAATTGCTAGGGGAGGGAGGGGCGCACCTCATCAACAAGGGTACCTGCATAATCAACATTTGTATACCTAACCCTGAATTGTACCCCACCTTTTTTAAATAATTTTTTTTTAATTTTCCTGCATTTATTATAAATTTTCCTTTATGTTTTCCTAATTATTACAAGTTATCTAAAGATCACTTTTTTATATCAATGAGCAGCTTTATGAATTATTTTTAATTCATCAGGTAACTGGAACAATGTTACATACAGTACATATTTATAGGTTATTCAGGAATAACTATATTCATTCAATAAATACAAATTGAGTATTTACTGTATTTACTATGTTTCAGGCACCGTGGATATAGCAGAAAAGAAAACTGAACATATATTTTAATGGTAAATATTAAAAACACAAACGGAAACAAGTAAAAAACATAATTTCAAGTAGTAGTAAGTGTGTAGACTGCATATTAATAAAGTCATATTTACATTATCTCACACTTTGTTGCAAGTATAAATAAGAGCCTCTTGAAGTCATGTAGTTATACTTGACGAGTTTTACTTCTTCTTACCACTACTCCCAAAGCGGTCATCATTTTCCCTATTTTTTAGGCATGGATTAGGTCCTTATTTGTGTAAATAAACGTTGATGAGACAATATATTCCTACCAGAATGGAACTGAAATATTATTTTTAAAAATTAATTATAATGGAACGTATGCCGAAAGTACATAAGGCAGGGGGTGGGGTTGGGGGAAGCTCAGGTGTGCTATATTGCCAGAATAGAAATAGATTTTGGACTCAGTTCAGTTTCTAGTACATTAATGTCCAAAAACACACAGAAGCAAATGTGCACACGTTTGTATTTCAGCAAAGAGGCAGGGTACACATGGACCCTAGGACTTCATCTTTCCCTCCTTTCCAGAGGGTAAGCTCACTTGTGGTCGCTATACACTGTTTACCATCATAATCTCATAATGGTGCTTCATGATGTCCATTCTTTTAAAGGACTCTGCATATTTGAATTAAGGGTGCAGTTGTGTTGGTTATATTGTTATTTCAAACAAGGGACACATTTAGGTCCTATATAGAGAGAAAGAATTTAAATATATTTAGCTGGTTTGCCTCCATAAAAACCTGTAGCATGATACTAACTGAACTATTTAGACTTAGAAGAATCATAGTCACCATTTTTCCCACAATGCTTCCTCCACAAATTTTCAAATATACTGTATGACATTTACTTCATCTCTCAATCTAATAACACAATCAAGAAGGAGATGAGATTAGCAGGGTTTCTGAATCTACACTTACTGCCAATGTTACTTTCTTTGTTCACTATTCTAGAATTTAGTGAGGATAAACAATGGGATTATAGATCACCAGATTATTTTTAAAATCCTTTTTTCTTCCCTAAAATTAGGGCTATTTCCCATCTGTAATCTTCTAATTTATTTTCCTAAAGATTATTGACAGTAACAGTGAGAATACTTCTAAAACTTCTTTAAACCTCAAAAAATCATGGTGCCTACCTGCAACCAGATCAGATGAGGCATGATGGTTGTGTATATATTCATCACATTTTAATCGTTTACAACTGTATGCTAGGTGCTGTGCTTAGCTCAGAGGATGCTGAAATGAAATGTTACGCTTCCTGCTGGGGAAAAGGTCACAGCCTAGTGGGTATGACAAAACCCACAAATGATTGACTATGATATTGGCTGATAAATGCAGTACTAGAAATAGAAATAGCTTCCCTTTCAAGGAATTTTAGACCTTAAAAAAAAAGTTAAACATCTTTGACTTCAACCCGAGTGAGACAAAGAATATCCCCATATCGGGTTCATTCCTAAAGGGCGTTTAGAACCCAGGTCTCTTACTATTAGGAGGATAGTCACTCCACTACTATTTTCTGCTTCAGCCACTTGCTAAAAGGTTAATTTTGTTTTCTAAGATTGGGTGGTTTGCACAGTGAATTAGTTTAAGTGTATAAAACATGTTTAAAGTATATTTGAAATACTAACAAATTATTTTTGGTTAATATCTTACTAGCACTATCTGTTAGTCCTGTTTAATTTCCTGGCTCCTTCGAGGTGACTTCCAGGTTAGGCAACTTATTGAATGAACTTCAAGATTTAGTCCATTCTGGACCATTGCCAAATTCTGTGACAGAGGACAGATATAAAAGTAGCGGTACATAAGACTGTTGTTGAGTTAAAAAAAAAAAATATATATATATATATATATATAGTCATTAAAAAAAAAGCATGCCTCTGGTGAATTTTCTCACACAAATATGCAAGATTTTTGTTATATGAGTTTTGTATTCTCAACTCTTTCTGCATATATATTGAATATATTTGACTTTTTTCTTTTATAGTTGCTTGAATTATCCAAAACTTAGTACATATGAGTGATTTTGATATAAGAACATGAGCATTGTGTGTGTTTTCAGGATCTAACTTTACAAACTCAATAGCACTTTCTCTTATGTTTTATAAAAAAGCCAGGACTAAATCGGGTCATTTTTTATAGCTATTGTAACATTGCATTAGATTTATTAAAGTGATTTTGCTAATGCTTCTTTTCAGAAAACACTGATGCTTTCTGATCCCTTCTGTGCTTATCTTTTAATGAAGACTATTTTAAGATGATTGTTTCAGAATTTAGCCACTTATGCAATTTTAAAGTATATGCAGTGCTTCCAAAGAGCCACACAAAAATAAAGTGTATGTACAGTAGCAATCACATCAGAAAGAACAGGAAAACATTTTAAAGCAAAGGAGGAATGTTACTTATTCAGGAAATATAAACTATTTCTTAACCAATAGTAGGGATGTTTAAATTTACAAAGACATGGCACTTTTAAAAATAATTATGTGTTCCAAGTATGTTTTTAAAAACATGAACTAAATTACAATAATTAGTTAAATATTGTATTAATTGAAATCAAATATATTTTCTTCTAGTGAAATAGTCAGATAATTGGGGTAATTTAAAGGGACTTCTTTTAATTACCTGGGAAATTGCCTCAATCTTCCACCTCAGTCTTCTATTCCACTTTGCAGATTAAATAGCCTTTCATAAAAATAGAACTATTTCCTCCGCTCTCTACTTTTGGGTCATTCTAAGTTCCCTGTGGAGTTGTAAGATTAAAGGTGTCTAGGATGTGCAAGGAGATCCCAATTTTTAAATAAATCTGATTTCCAGACGATTTCCTGTTTTAATCAGGTAATTACCATATCAAACCTTCTCAAATTCTGTTTCCCCAAGCCATGAAAAATGGAGGCCTGAATAGTTTCCATGGTAACTTCTACATGTCATCTTTATATTGTTTCAGTAAACTAAAGTTTCCTTCAACACAATTAGCAAGAGTATCTGTAAACATATTTTTTACTCTTTTTAATTCTAAAATAAAATGCCTCAATTTATGAAATCCTTATTGCTTCCAACACCTCCTTTCTGTTCACAGGGACAGAACAGCAGTCACTTTTCAGCCACGGGTACATCTGTAACTATATCAGCCTTACAATTATGAGCCTATTCCTCAGAAAGTAATATATGAAGAGTAACAAAAATCATAGTTTATTCGACCTGCATATGAAACCATTCAAGTATACTACATTTATCATATTAAAAAGGCATCATTAAAATTTAAAAGCAGGTGCAGTTGCGCAATAAGCTAATGGTATAGTCTGAAGAATCCACTCAAGATTGTATTGTTGAATTCCCAATTGGATAAGGAAGAAAGAGAAAAACAGAAAGAGGGAATCTGAATGACCTTGCGCCAAGGTGGCAGGGCCCTAGGATCCTCGGTTGTAGGCTGTGGTTGAGCTCCACTCTGAGGATCTTTCCTGCACTGCATTTTGATGGCCGAGAATGAACCTGTCCTTCTAAACAGATGAACTTGAAATCTCTTCAGCTCACAGCCAGAACCTCTGTGAGTCTTCACACATGTGTGAATGTGAGCACATGTTTGTATTCATGTGGTGAATTTATGGGGGCTGTTAGCCTGTGTGCACCAATGACTCACTGTTTGTCAGAGAACACATTGTAGAAAACAGCATAAAGAAAGTGAATGAGGAAAAAAACTACTGGAGGAAAATTTAACCTTCATAACAGGCATGCCAATCTGTGAACTTTTAAATGATCACCTTTATTACTGGTTGGTTTATTCACCTCACATCATCTTAGGAAGAGCTAGACAAGATTCCTGAAATCTATTAATTAGTTTCCTCTAGCAAATATTAACTCAGCAAAATCCTATTCTTTCATTAAATATGTTTAGAATTTAAATTGAAATATCTAAATCTGTATACCTATTCCTTGATTAGATAAATCTAACTTGTATAACCTTTTCTTTAAAAATATAATTTAATGTCAAACTTACTTGATTGTTTTTTATAATTCCTCTCAAACAAAATGTGCACATCTAAGGTTACTATAGTTAGCATATCTACTCACTGGTAACAAGAACAACAAAATCAATGATAAAAATAATTTTCACCCAAAATCTTTTACAGGGGAGTGGCCCACAGAGTAGAAATTAAAAAGAGAGAAATAAAGAAAAAAACTAAGCAATTGCCTTCTTACTCCTTGGGATAGTCTTTTTAAAAGTTGTGGTTGTGACATAAAACAGCTGCTTTATCTGTATGGAGTCTTGTGGAACAGCATTTTCCATAATGGACATTTTAAATATTTTATTAAAAATGCATTGTTTTCCACTCTATAATATAAATACTATGGTGTAGAAATCCAGTCTGTACACTAGAAATAAATAGCTCAACTTAAATATTTGTCTGTATTAGTAAAACCCCTTGACTCTCAGCAACTATCCTCAATTATTAAAAATAAGAAAACCACAGCAAAATATCTATTAAATTATTATGTTAGCCAAATCATCAGAAATACCATTTCTCACTTTTGGATAAATCAGTTTATGTTTTCTATCTAGAACATGAAAGTAGTCTTTCAGGGGCAAAAGCATTAACAATCTAAAACACTTCAGCATTATTTAAAGTAATTTCTCCATTTTTCCAGGTAGTCTAACACTGTTTCCTAACACTGTTTTAGGTTTTAGTGATTTTAGGAACGGTGTCTCTTCCTTCTCATCTATCCTATTTTCTTGATCTTTTCACATTCTTCTTCCTCTGGTTGCTCCCTGTAAACAGTTGTTTATTTGCAGATAAAGCTGATCTAATACCCTACTGCGAGATAATTTACAGTTCTTGTGAAATACCTGTGAATACATTTTAAAAAATGTAATAGCTGGGCTCGGTGGCTCAGCCTGTAATCCCGCGCCTTGGGAGGCTGAGGGGAGTGGATTGCCTGAGCCCGCGGGTTCGAGACCCACCTGGGCAACTTGGTGAGACCTCATCTCTACAATAAATCAAAAATTAGCCGGGCGTGGTAGCGCGTGCCTGTAGTTCCAGCTACTTGGAAGGCTGAGGCTGAAGGATCGCCGTAGCCCAGCAGGTCGAGGCTGCGGTGGCCGGGATTGGCCACTGTACTCCAATCTGGGTGACAGAGACTCCAACTAAAAAAAAAAAAAAGTAATAGATTTAAGAGATACCCAACTTGAAAGATAACCCTCAAATAACAAGATGCTCACCTGTTTTCCCTCTCAAAAACCACGTAGTTTCATAAAATTTTCTTTTTTTTAGATTAAAAAATATAGTTTATTTAAAAGTAAATTAGAGAGAAAAAGAGAAGGGAGAGAGAAGATTCAACTCCCCAAGGTGAGGGAGGTGGCCAAAGCCAGGAAGCTTGGCGACAGCCATAGCTCAAAGAGCACATGGCCACACCAGGGTCTAACAAGCAATGGCCCATAAAATTTTCATAGAAGGAAATATACTACTGAATGTGAAAGCTAGAAATTATTTTGTTCCAGTGAAATATTTTTGGTTATTATACTTTGTTAGTAGTGATTAAATTCTTAAGGACTTAAAATAATTGGTTACCACTTATCCAACCCACTTGGGCTGATTATTTAACCAAGACAAAGTCAAGGTTTTAACTGAAAAAAGATGGGCTGAATGAACTAAGAATCCATTCATTTACTTTTTTTGTTGTTTGCTAAACTTTCATTTAGCATTTTCTTGTGTGCCTAGCACTATAAGGTGGTTATTTTCATGCACAATCTCTTCAAGTCACAAACCCCAGGAAATTCTCAGTTGGGATTTTGAAGTAAATTTTTAGACTGTTTACAGAGTTGTGGGCAAAGTTAAGAAAAATCAACAATGGCTTTTCAGATCTCCAAGATTAGAATGAGTGGGAATTCAGAAAGTCATTGCTCTTGCCATTGAGCTCGGAGGAACAAGAGAAAAAGATGGTATAACCAGAGTCTGGTTAGATCTGTAGCCATGAGGGCATGGGGAGGGAATGCTTGCATACAGGAGCTATAGTCCTACAGACTTGGAGCTACAACAACAGGAAGTTTAAATAGCAGCAGAAGACCAGATATCTGAATCTTCCTCTCCTGCCCACCACCTTCTGGCTGTGCCTCTCAATGGATAGACTCAGTGAGAAGCCAGAGAGATGGAAGCCCAAGTGCTATAGTCCACAGGGCAAGGCAAAGAAAGACAACTGAGGGAGAAAGGTAGTAACTAAGAATAGCCATCAGAGTGCTGAAGACAACACAAAAACAAAAGTGGCTCACAGATGGACCAGGTAGTTGGATAAGAAAATTATACAATTTAAATACTGTGAGAATGCTATATGAGAAGAAATGTACTAGTGATGTCTCAAAGCAGGCAGGAATTCGTTTTCACTGACTGGGTCCATGTAGGCTTTACCGAGAATTCAAGCAGCGAAAACTAGAACTAAGCTGAATCCTCTTAACAGGTACAGCAAACAAACGAGCCACACAGCTTTATTTTTTTTACTCAAAAATATTCAAAGAATTTCTACATGCCAGGTTCTGAGGTAGGTTCTCACTGTGTCTAAAATCTGGGGTTAAAGCTATCAGCAGATGAGGAGGTAAAGGATATGTCGGCAACACATAGTAATGACCCTGAATCCAGGTATCAGAGAAGTTATTTATCAGAATGTGTTGCTAAGTTGAGACTCAAGGGACGACTAGAAATCATTCAGTTCAAGCAAGAGAGCAAAGTTTTCTGGGTAGAGGTGTCTGCAGACACTGGGGATAAGAGGAACATGGTATGCTCAAAAAACTGATAGGAGTTCAGTTCAAGGGAACACAGGGCATCCATTGTAAGGGCGCACATTTGGGGGCAATTGCTGTGTGCCACATACTTCTCCTGATGTATTCAACTTAATTTTTAAACAATTCTGTGAGAGGATGCTACTGTTGTCTGTATCTTGCAGTAGAGGACACTGAAAAACCCAGAGGTTACCTACCAGTAGCAAGTCCTAGGGGTGACATGATCAATTTTGAATATTAGAAAGATCCTGCAACAGGATCACTAGGAGATAAATTAGGAGATAATAGCAGTAGAGCAGATGATATTTGATGTGACTTAACCTTGCACTGCAGCTTATGTAGTGTGGAGCAGAAGGAGATGTGGATGCCATCACAAAGACAGAAACACAGGATAAGATTATGTAAGAAAAGCAGGATGCACAAATGATAACTCTAGGGAGAGAGAGCTTAAGTTTCTTGTTCGGTTAAGTGAGAAGAAAGCAATACCATTAACCAGAATATAAAATAAAGAAGGAAAAATTTTTTCAGAAAAATAAATGGGTACCTTTAATCATGTTGTAAGACACGAGAAAGGCGACTTGTGAGACATGGAGAAGAAAACATCTACACAGTAGGAATGCTGGACTGAAGCTATGGATGGGGACATTACAAGTGGGGACACCCCCAAAAAACAAAAAAAAACCCAAGAATTGTCTTTTGGACAGTGGGCCCCTATAATACAGGCTTCCCAGCTAGGTAAGTGTTCTAGGAACCCATCAGCATCAGTGTAAGAGCTAGCGTTGTTGTGAGAGCCTGCATTAGGATTCAGTGAATTTTTTGGGGAGATTCTTTCAATGCAATTGCCCATTTCATGATGGGTGATTTGCCCATCATAGCACCTGCTTACACCACACTGAGTGTTCAGCAGTTTTTGACCAAAAAAGGCATGACCCTTATGCCCCACCCTCCCTACTCACTCAATCTTGCCCTGAGTGATTTTTCTTTTTGTTTCCCCAGATGAGAAAAGTCCTCAAAGAGCAATGTTTTGCCAATGTAGAAGAGGTGAAACAAATAATGACAGAAGCACTAAAAGGCATCAAAATTGATGTGTTCAAAAACTGTTTTGAACAGTGGAAAAAGAGTGTTGATATGTGTATTGCATCAAACGAAGAGTACTTTGAAGTTTTCTGAAGTTTAAACATATAAGAATAAATACACAATTTTTAATAAATAAATTCTGGTTTTTTTTCTTTTTTCTTTTTTTTCTTTTTGGTCCCCCACGTATCAGTGTAGGTGAAGCACCTGTTCTATGAGAGGAAATGAAATCCCTTCAGGAGAGTGTGTTGTATAATACGTCAAGAGAGGTAAGGACAGAAGCCTGGAGAATACCAGCAGTGAAGAGGGAAGCAAGACAAAAATGTCACAATCAGAGACAGGGGGAGAAGCAGGGGATATAATTCTTACTGCTGTTAAGCAAGAACAGAATTTCAAATAATAATGAAGCCACATCATCATATATCATAACAGATTCGTTCAGAAAAGGATCTTTGAGGTTGGGAGTTGGGAGGTCATTGATAAGTGTTCCAAAGTACTAGTATTTTAGTAGCATAAGACATCTTGCCATAGGTCAAAAAATGAACAGAGGAGAACTTTCCCATTCTCCTCCCCACGCACCAGGTAAAACTAAAAATGAATAAGATTGCAAGAAAACTGTATGTAGTGAAAGGCAGAACTAGCCACAACTCCAGCCCACAAACTTTGTGAAATAGTTCCAAAGACAATGAAATTGAGTGAGCTCAGTAGAGCCGATCACCATTTGTACAGACACTTTGCAGCACCAGATCTCTACCATGCACATCAAATTCTTTACAAATAAAAAAATTCCAATGTCATAGGTGAGCTGAATCTGGGGTTCCCTGAATCCAGTTGTACCCTGCATAGCAGCGGAGACACACTGGCTAAAGGAAAGTTGTGACTGTGTGAGAAAATAGGGTGTGATCGTGGCAAAGTAGGGAAGGAAGGGGAGTGGCAATGAGGTTTGCAGCTACTGATCACTTTCAACTGAAGCTAGTGATCGACCTTCAAATGATGATCGACAGAGGGTTGTGCATATCCAAGTTAAAGAACAGAGCAGATTTGGAGAAAAAGAGTTGAGACACTGTTTTCTATTGAAGTTGCCGCCTCAGTTCCTCAGTTCCTGAAGCTCATGCCTCTACTCCTTTGCACAAAATTCTGGTAAATATCCAGCTTTAAAAAGTTTTCTTCAATCAAAGATGAGTAATTATTCTAAAAGAATCAGGATGGAACCAAGCAAAACTAATTCACGAAAACACACACACACAGACACACAGAGAGAGAGAGAGAGAGAGAGAGAGAGAGCGAGCGAGAGAGAGCTCACACATTAGCCAATAAAATAAACCAGGGAGCAGAAAGACATTCAAACAGATCCTTCTCAATTATTTGAAGATATGTAAATAGGCAGCGATGGGCAATGGTTTTATACTCATCCAGACCGTAGAGGTTCAACCTCAGTTTTGCAGTTGATTGACTAGATAACCTGGAAGATTGCTTTTCACTTATATGTTTCAATTTCTCCATTGGCAAAATGAGGAAGACAATAATAGGTTCTTAACAAGAAGTAAATGATGTGATAAAAGCAAAGCGCTTGGGGCAGTACCTGGTAATTCTAAGTATGAGGGAAGTGTAAGTACTTACTACTATGGTTATCCTCTTAGCAGTGAAAGCTCAAAATAAGGAATAAGGATTTTAAAAGAGTCTATATGAAAACAGAAGAACTGAAAGTGAGGTAATTGCATTTAGGAAAGAAATAGCAAAACAAACCAAAATTAAATAAATGACAGCAGAAATTACAAGCTAATATGGCAGATACACAAAAATGGAAAATATGTGAGACTGACCCTTTTGGGCACTAGAAACTATTGTAAAAACTAATTAAATTTTTTGAATTTGTTAAATGCTAAGGGTTTAAGGATTTTTTCATGTTATATGCAGTTATGGAAAAATCATATGCTTCATTTTTACATTTCTTCAAAGTATCACTTTAAATGCACACTTCAAGGCTTTTCTTTTCAATGTTAATAAGCTCTTTTTCTCAACCTCCATCAGTTAAATGAAGGAAGAGGAGAGCCAAGTCATAATCAATCAGTGAGGACACTAAATCATCATATTTTTAGGTCAAAGCTTTCTCTTTTTCATTAATGGCAGCTTATTAATATATATAAAACATATAATTTTTACTTTACCTTTTCAGTATAGATTTAAGAAACAAATAAAATTTGTCATTCCCATTTTAACACCAATATTTCTAAGTAGAAAAAAAAATGCATTTTTAAGATAAAAATGGCACTATTTGTCTGGAGAAATATCATCAATCCATTACCTCCTTTGATAAAATGTACTTATTTTTCTGAAAACATCTCATAAAGAAATGTCATGTATTTTATGGATAATATCTTAGTTTGAGTTTTGTTTGAAAGGATTATCTGTTAATTAGTACAATAGAATAATAAAAATAAGATAATGGTTATTTTTGTCTAGTCTTTATCCCATTTTAGTGTCTATCTTTATTTCATGTGCATGTTTTAATTTTTAGAACATTGTTTTATTTATAATTTTCCTTAAGATTGCATAGATAGATTAGCTTAGATTCATATCTGAGTTTAATCAACAATTTTAAAAGATTGTCAAACTAGCTTTGATTCATTATAAAAAATGTGATGCTCTAGTTTTTAAGCAATATTATTTAAAAATGTGAATAGTGGAAAACCATATGTAACAAAAATCTCTTAATTTTGGAAATAGATCATTGTTGCTATTTTCAAATAATGTGGCATTCTCTGCTTCTTAATGTCTTTGTGTGTGTATGTGCTTGCAGTTTAAAAAGAACTAGGTCTATGACAACGTGATTTTTGTCAAAAATACCTTTGTAAAACCTTGGACTTTTTTTTACACCCACAAGAAACTTCATTGTTTACAAAGAGTAATAGGTAGCATGTAAGTTAAACATGTTACCTGATATTCAATGTAATTTTTAAAAAGTAAGGGCACAAAGCATGTAAAACTCTTAAACATCACATGAATAAGTAAACAGTATTGAGGATAAATTTTGTTTATGAGGGTTAATAAACTTGAGCCTCAAGTAAAGAGTGGTAATATATTTAAATAGGGTCAGTCATCAGTGAAGCCTTTCTGGAGGTGAGCTTGTTGGACCTCTGTGAATGAAAGAAAGGGAAAACATTGCCGGATACCTTTTTTTCTTCCTAGCTAGTATTTGAATCATGTGAATGGGTGAGATCACCCAGAGTGTGAATTGAGAAGAGCTAATTGGAAAGCAAAAAGGGTCAATGAAACAAACTGGGTGAGAGAATTTTTTAAATGGACAGAGACAGTAAAGAAACTAAGGAAGAGTAACCAACTAAACAAGGCACATCAGGAAAAAGCAGCACCATAGAGGAAGAGCACTGAAGCAAAAAAGCACTTGAAACAAAGGGAAAACTTAGATATTTGAAAAGGAGAAAATGTTCAACCCATCAATGCTACAGAAAGTTCAAGGACAGAAATTTGCCCACTATCGGATAATTGCAAGTTCATCGGTGACCTTTAACAAAGAAAAGAGCAATTGGTGGTATTAGCCATATTTCAGGATGATTAGCATTGGTGATTGTTGGTGATTAAAAGTGGAGAAATTGAGACAGTTATTACAGGTTATTCTCAATAGAAATTTGACTGTGAATGAATAACTGGGTGTGGAGATAGGTCACATAACCTTGGAGTAAACACAGGGCCATAATGGAATGAATAACTGGGTGTGGAGATAGGTCACATAATCTTGGAGTAAAAGTAATGGAATAACGGGGTGTGGAGATAGGTCACATAACCTTGGAGTAAACACAGGACCATAATAATGATAACTTTGTAAAAAAAAAAAAAAACATCTTTTTAGCCAGGTGAGGTGGCTCATGCCTGAAATCCCAGCACTTTAGGAGGCCGAGGCAAGAGGATTGCTTGAGCGCCCAAGAATTTGAGACCAGCCTAGGCAGCAGAGCAATACCTCATCTCCACAAAATTTTTTTAAAAAATTAGCCAAGAGCACACCTACAGTCCCAGGTACTCAGGAGACTGAGGCAAAAGGATTACCTGAGCCCAGGAGTTCAAGGCTGCAGTGAGCCATGACTGTGTCACTGCATTCCAGCCTGGATTAAAGAGTGAGATCCTAACTCAATAATAATAATAATAATAATGATAATAATGATAACTAATAGTAGAATAAAATAAATAATTATTTTTAACCATCTTATAAGTCTTTCAGTATTTTAGAAAGTCCCTGAATATGTCTCATTTGTAATGAAAACTCTAGTCCTTGAGTATTATGGAACCCGCTCTCACCTCCAGCACACATGTGCTAGTATAGTTCTCTAGGTTTTGATGGCACGTTTTCTCTCCTGCTTTGGCTGCTTTTGCTTTTGCTGCTGTGTGATATCACCAGTTTCTTTTATTTCAAATGTACTAGAATTTAGGCAGAACATAGGTCTCTCAGTCTCCCCTCTCCTTCCTCCTGGTGTATGTTGTCTTCTTCCATATCTTTAATTTTTGCTTTAACACTGTCATTCTGATGTGGGGAAAGCATCTTTTACTTTGCATTGTATCTCAATAGCTGGAGCTTTTTCCTGATACAAGTGTGATATTATTGTTAACATTTCTTCTCAGGCCTTAAGCAGAAGATGTTGGAGTGAATAATAGAGCCAAAAAATAGTCTGAGTTACACATACTGTGCTAGTGTGGGTGGAGCAGATTAACTTGGACAAGCAGGTTGGAAATAATCCCATGGACTTTGGAGTACAGAAGGAGAAGCAGATTGGAAATGACTGGAGATGAATGGATTGAGAACGTATATACATTTCTTGGGTTTTGTTAAGCAAGTGTATGCTGAATGTCTATTGCTTTGGGAGGAAAATTAGGAAGTAGAGATTTCCTCAGTAAATCCCTTATAGCACCTAACACATTGTAGTGAGCAGACACTCAATACATGTTTGGAGACTAATTTACCCTATAAGACCCAATGATAGTATTGACTGAATGACCAAATTATAGTAATTAAATATCCAGCCAATAAAGTTATACCAAGTAAATTAAGTTGTACAAGTCCTAAACACCTCATAAGAATTTCAGAATCATGATAAATACATACAACGTTAGCTGTCTGTTTTAAAAAGTTCAAAAAGAATTTTAGAATCAACATTTGATAGACTAGGATATTATTCATTTGCTCTTATTAAAATACTGAAATTGAATCTTGTTAGTTTTTCTAATAAAAATGAAATGAAATGTTCATTTTTCAAAATTTGTTGTCATTGTTGACTAAAAAAATTAACTGTTTTTATTAATTATTAGTGCCCAATTTGTATAATATGTATAATATGGTTGGTTGACTTATTTATCTTTGAAAAATTAACAACGAATTAAAATTTTTTCAAGTACTGGATTCTCATAGTTTTATGTGAAATAGTTCACAGAAATGTTATCCTTTTAGAATAACATTAAGTAAATATTACTCAGCAGCTTCTTTCTACAATATTTATATTTAGATAAAGTTCTTATCCAGATGATTTATTCTTTGCTAATTAAAAATGAATTTTATTAATTGCCAGATTTATATCTGCAACATGAAAATGAATGACTCAAACGAAAATTCCATGTTATATGCAGACGTCTTAGATTTATATAATCTAACAAATGTACCAAGGAAATGTAATGGTATACACTAAAAATTATTTTGCAGCACACATAACATAAAATTTACATTTTAAACCAATGTGCTGTCTGAAACTCACACACGCACAAAAACATGTTTGCAATCTTTATTCTCATCCTACAAGTATATGTAAATAGCTTTACAGAATGGAGTAGGCATTGCAATTTTCTTGAATGGAAGTTATTTATTTCAATCCACAGAGCCAAACTAAATTCCATCACACATATAACCTACAAACCTAGAATCCTGAATGTTCACCAAGGTCAGTATCTTGCATGAAATTCCAATTCCATGTGGATGCCTATAGCCTCTGGATTAGGCGGTCCTGATCATTCAAGTGTCATATCACATGAAGTCCAATATTCTCAACATTTTACTATGATTTTCATGCTTTCTCCTCTCTTTGCATTAATGTTTTATATTCACTTTAGAGGTACACAGAGGTGATAAGTCATTTATGTTAGATGATACCCAGTTTAGTGAGAGCAAGTAATTTCATATTCTATGAAAATTAAGATACTGTGATTATAAGACTTTTAGTCAAAATCAAGATTTATTGTTAGGAGACATTGAAATGATATTATATAACTTTATAGTCATCTATCCAAAAGGTAGTTTGGTGTCATAGATAACTATGCTAATAGCAAGTGTTAATTTTCCTATTACTAGTATAGCTTTATATTTAGAAGAATTCGTGAACAAAATAATTATCCATCTTGAGTCCAGAGCGTTTCTTTCTAACTGTCCTACATAAAATCTTTAGGAAAAAAAAAAAATCAAAGCTTTGTAGAACAAATGAATTAATTGAGAAATTAATTGGGCCATGTTTCTACTTTTAAAAATCAAGTTACATTTTTGTGAGTCTGTAAAAACTTCTACCAAAACATTCATAATCAGGCTAATTATACTAATAAAATTGGCTCCTTACTTTTTTTGGAAATATTTTCTGTTCTTATCAAGGATGCTTAACAGATAGCATAAAGAAATAACAAGAAAAATGATTAATAAAATAATGGTAAAATAGTTATATGATTTTCTATAGATGAAAGATATTGTTGATTTGTTACTGATACAAATTATTTTTGCATTGATTTTAGATTGGAAGATTCAATTTCCAAAGGTTTCACTTTGAGATATTTTTCAGTTCCCACAAATACTAAATCCATAATGGAAACATAAGAAGGTATGCTTTGTATCCCAATTGGATAATACTGCACTCATTTGTCTTTTCTACTGATTTTTCAAATTTTACTTTAGTATTTGCCTCACAGCACTGGAGGAAGACATTGTAGGAGAATTTTGCAATCCTTAAATACCTTTTTATTGTTTTTAAATGAAATCAGAGTGTCATTTTTGTGCCTTTTAATTGACTAAGTACATCATAGCTGTTTTTTAGTTAAGTTTTATGATGGTGAGAACTAGAATACTTACATTGGATACAAAGATCACGGTTAGTGCATACAAAAAGCAGAGCTGTTGGAAAGAAAGAAGGAAAAAAAGGAGGGAGGGAAAAAAAAGAAGGAAGACAGATTATTTCTCACTAAGATATCTATCTTTTGTCTTACCCAGCTACATATGGTGTTTTAATTTTCCTCCCTCAAGTTTATTCTCAAGTAATTTCTATGGGAGATGTCCTCAGAGCAGCATTTTGCTAACAGTTTCCTTCATAATCACACGACCTAAAAATGTGATGTCTGGAATACTTTAACACTCCCACATACACAAGTGTAGAAAGTAAATAACTCACTACATTCACATAGAGTGCAACAATTCATAAATATTTATTGAGAGAATGAGTAGAGCTTTGAAATAAGAATGTGGACTTTGAAATTAAGGCCGATCTGCACTGTGTTCTGGAGTCACTACTTAATTGCTGAATGTCCTGACCGCCTGTGACCAAGTTTTTCATTCCCACCGCTCCAGCATGGCAGCATCTGTCGTCTTGTTTAATTCTTGTTTTAAGAGCGGTGTAAAGCCTGACTCCAAATAACTCTTTCTTGAACACATTAACATATAAATATATCCCGAAGTTGTAATCCAAGTAAAGAGACAATGGGTGCTGTAACAGATACAACTATAATTCTATGATTGGTATTTTGGAACGAAAGCATCAGAGACTTCCTACAAGGAACAGTATTTCACAGTTTATAGGACTGGATCATGAAGAAACCTAGTAGACACATGAGGAGGTTGGCTGCTTTCTTAGGCAATGAAGTGTGCTTATTAGAATATTGTCTTCATTTCTACTTTACCTGTTACTTCGTCAGATACACAAACCCAGTGAACAGGAGTCCTGGACAAGGGGTCTGATGCAGGGAAATAAAGAGATCCTCTATGGAGAAGCACTTCAGGCCAGCTGGAACAAAAGAAATTGCTCAATCTTATAGGAACTTCCTCTAAAAATTAAAAAAAAAAAAAAGACACTACATGTCAAGTCAGTTATGTTTAGGAGAAAACATGGGGGAAAGTTAACCCACTTGCTCCTATGAACTTCCAAGTTTGGCTTGCAACCCTGAGCTAACTGAGCTATACTCTTCACCCCCATGTCAGCAAGGAGGCTTCAGAGCTCATTCTGAAAAATACAGAACTTGCACAGGGAATGGAGTGCTATGATAAAAAAAAAAAAATTTTAAATATGTGGCATTGACTTAGCAATTGTGTTGGGGCAGAAAGGAAACAGATATTAGAATTTAGAAAAACAGCAATCCATATTTTGCAGAAGCAAAATACTTGGTAAAACTGCTGCCCACTATGATTTGTGAAGTAGCATGTATGTTTAATGAACTTGCAGTGTTAGGGTAAGATGTTACAGCATAGACTAACAGTGAGTTTTTGGGCAAATGGCTACATTTGGAATGATGTTAGAACATGTGCATGCAGGAAAAACTATCTAGGTTGAAAGCAAGAAATGAAAGATATTCAAGGGATTTCGGGAATTGGGGGATTTACAATTTTCGAATTTGTGACTTATTCGTTTGCATGACAAAAGCTGTTTAAAATCCAGTTTGTTAAAAATTAAGGGAATAGCCTTTATACCTACTATTAAAATCTCTTAACAGTTTACAGTGACTCAGGGAAAAATCAGGTTAAGCTCTAGGTTTACTTCAAAGGAGCCTTCTTCAAATTGAGAGAGAAGGAGATAAGAATGCAGAGAAATATAATAGCTCTATGGACTATTTTTAAAAAGAAATGCCTATAGGAGTGGTTACTGTCATATGGAACAAATTGAAACCAATTTTTTGAGAGAGTTGGACTGCCAAAGAAACTCTGAGCCTGAACTAAAAATTCAGTGACAATTATAGATTTAGGTAAATGTTGGGCCCCCAAACTTTCTTTTTTTTATTTTTTAATTTTAAATATGTGGGGGTACAATTCAGGTTTAGGTATACAAATGTTCATTATGCAGATATCCTTGTCGATGAGGTGGGCCTCTCCCGGCAGATTCCCACTACTGCCAGTCCTGCCCGCCCACCCGCCAGCAGTTTCCCACTACTGTCAATTCTCTTCTTATAGTATTATGATAATTGTTCAAGGTTCACTTATGAGTGAGAACATGTGATACTCGGTTCTTTGTTTCTGTGATAGATCACCCAGTATTATAGACCCTAAGTCCATCCAAGTTGATGCGAAGCTCATAATTTTTGTCCTTCTTTATGGCTGCATAATATTCCATTGTGTATATGCACCATATTTTTGTGCCCACTCCTTTCAGTGGGCAGCATGGTTGGTTCCAGGTTTTTGCTATTGTGAATAATGCTGCAATAAACATACATGTACAGGTATCTTTTTCATAGAGTGATTTGAGTTCCTCTGGTTATATTCCCAGTAGGGGAATTGTGGGGTCGTATGGAAGGTCGATTTTTAGATCTTTTAGGAATTGCCAAACTGTTTTCCACAGAGGATGTATTAGTTTACATTCCCACCAGCAGTGTAGAAGTCTTCCCTTTGCCTTGCATCCTCTTCAGCATCTGTTGTTTTTTGAGTTATTGATGATGGCCACCCTGACTGGAGTTAGGTGATATCTCAGTGTAGTTTTAATTTGCATGTC
>CAUYQG010182589.1:0-11030 GCA_963574415.1 Tarsius wallacei
GAGTTGGAGTCTCACTCTGTCACCCAGACTGGAGTGCAGTGGCCACTCCCGGCCACCGCAGCCTCGACCTGCTGGGCTCCGGCGATCCTTCCGCCTCAGCCTTCCAAGTAGCTGGAACTACAGGCGCACGCTACCACGCCCAGATAATTTTTGATTTATTATAGAGATGAGGTCTTGCCAAGTTGCCCAGGCGGGTCTCGTACCCACAGGCTCAGGCAATCCACTCACTTCAGCCTCCCAAAGCACGGGATTACAGGCTGAGCCACCGAGCCCAGCTGCACGTTTGACTTTTAAGAATGATCACTCCCATAGCTGTGAGGAGGATGGATAAGAAAAATAATAAAACTGAAAGAGGAGGATCAGTTAGGAGGATATTTGCAATCATCCTGGCAAGGATTTGGGAGGACCTGAACTACGTACAAGGGCAGGATAGTAGAGATGCTGAGATCTTTTTAAAGGAATTTAGAAATGCAAATCAGTGGGACTGGATTGACCGAGGGTCATAGGCAACAGAGAGTTGACAGCAAGGCAGAAGGGATGTGCAGAACTCCCAGCACTCAAGGCCTCAGTCTGCTTGGGTGATTGAAGGCTTGCCCGTGCCCTTCATCAGTGTAACAAATACGGGAGAAAGACCAGGATCATAGAGAGAAAGCATGGACCCAGTTGTGAACATGTGCTTGTTCATTATGTAACAGATACCTACCCAGCACTTAACAAACGCCAGACCCTGTGCTAGGTAGGTGCTGGCCAGCAGCCTTCTCAACCAGAGTTTTGCAAGAGAATTAAGCCCTAATGCCCCAAAGCATTGAGCAAATGTAAAGAATCACTTCTCTTCTATGCAACTATAGTAGTACTAAAGCATTTCTGTGTTCTGTGGTTCAGATGAGGAGCCCAGAATATTTTTCTCTTTGTAGTTAATAGGTATATTGTTAGGTGATTCATTGAGAATATGTATATATTTAAAACTTCACCCCTAGTTTTAACTTCCACTGATGTTTTTCACCTGAATCAGTTATTACTATGATATATGCCAAGTAGTGAGTCTCTGATTTCAGCATTCTTTCAACATTTGTTTGTTGGCATCCTATTATAAGGGTTTCCTTCTTCACACCTTATTTATTATTCAGGTATTCATATCATTGTTGGTTCAGAAAATTTTATTTTTCAAATATGTTACAACGCATTTTTATTGGAGCTCAAATTGTACCATATTCTCCAGCGGGCACCCTTTTAAGCTGGTTCCCGAGTCCTTGATCCATCTCCTCATTCACTGAACACTGCCTTAATTTCTGGCACAGGATTTTTCAGGTTTATCTGTTCCAGGTTTAGTCCTGAAACAGGGAACCCTGGTTCCTCTTAGTGGAAAATAATATTTAGACATCAAGATCTTGGTATAAAACATCCATTTTAAAATATATATGGTCAAACCTACTTATCATCAGAGTTGCATATTTTAATATTAAGAAGTTTAGGAAATTCCACACAGTCCAAGAATGATGTTGTAGAAAGAACTGTAGACTTAGCATCAATGGGCTTGTGAGTTCTGACTCTATGACTTGCTGGTAAACCTCTCACCTCTCTGGTCTTATATTTCTTCATCTTTAAATTGAGGAGATTAAATTAGATTAGTTCCAAGGTTCGACCCAGTTTTGAAATTGCCTTCCTGCTTTGTACTTGTCTTTCATCTGCCCTCTACCTATGCCTGTTGCTAAAGCAGAATAAAGGTTGGAAAGCCAAAAGGGATATCAGGGCCATACATTATAACAAGTAAGAAAGTGGAGGGAGGACAAGCTGCATTTTCTAGACCCCTCCCCATCTGTAGTGAGAACCAAGGCTATGGTTGGGGAAGTCTTATTGGAAATCTGTGGCTGAGACAGTTTCATTATCAGAACAGGTCTCACTCTTTTTTTGTCTGTCTAGACTCTACAGTGTTTTCATCATTACTCTCCTTTTCATACACTGCAGTCATGGTGCTTTCTCTTTCTCAAAAGAAGTCATTCCCTAAACTTCCTGTATCTAGAGGCAATAAAACAGTGATGACCAAAAGAAGAAATACAAGACGCCAATAAACACATGAAGATGATCAATCTCACCATTTGAGGGGAGGGGAAACGTGGGCCAAAACAAGGAGAAATAAGTTAACTGACAAAATGGCACACTTAAAAAACAAAACAAAAACTTCAGTGTGTGCTTAGTTCTACATAAGGATCATCCCTGCTCATATGTGCTGTGCTGGAATTGTGACTTGGTACAACTTCTTGGAGAAGCACTTCAGCAATAGCTACTCACAGCCTCAGAATCTGGCATATCCTTTACCCAATAATCCTATTTGTAGGAGCTTATTTTAAGGAAATACTTATGGATATGAGCAAAGCTATATATGTGAGATAATCAGAGAGTAAAAAACTTAAAAACAACCTAGTTGCCCAACACAGCAGATTAAGTAACTCAATGATGATATAGCTATACAATAAAATCCTGTACAGCCATTAAAATTTATATCATAAAAGGTGACATGACAAATGTTCATAAATTATTAAAGAAACAGGTTGTAAACCTGCATATAGTTTATGAGCCTATTTTTGAAAAATAAAAAGCATACAGATAGATTCATAAAAATAAAAAATAAGGGGATATTTAGCTACCCGGTTATCTCTAAGAATTAAACTCACAGATAATTTTTAGCTTTTTGCTTATCTGTACTTTGACAGTGAGCATGTATTTTTAGTTTTTATCTTTTTGCTCATCTGTATTTTAGCAATGAGCATGTTTATTTTTGTAATAAGAAACATATTACTATAGAAAAAAGCCACAGTCTACCTTTCAGTACTTGGTGGTGAGCACGTGTCCCTCAACTTCCTCCTGCTGGGTCACAGAAGTGACCCTGCTGTGGTCAGCTATCTGGCTGTGTATTTTTTTCAGGAAGCATGTTATTTCAGGGTGAAAATGTTCCTAACTCATGTGGGAATTGTGTGGACATGGAGGTACTTTGAGTGTTGGCATTGGCTGGGGATGCATACTGGGTTTTCTCCTCAGTTCTGTCCCTGCTCTTAACTTTCTAGCTCTGCTTTTATCATCATCTTTCTTTCATCAACTGTCTTACCTCCACCTCCTCCTTTACTCTTCTGACTATCTATTGTTACATAACACCCAACACTTAGTGGCTTAAGACAAAAACAGCCACTCATTTTGCTAGGAGCCTGCAGTTTGTGCATAGCTCAGTGGGGCTGGCCCAGCTCTGCTCCATGCAGCATCAGCCAAGCCCAACCAGCCTGGGGAATCTACTGACAGGATGACTCACTCAGACTACCAGTGCCTTTCTGTGTGGGTCTCTCCATGGGCCGTGTAGGCTTCCTCTCACATGGTGGTTAGGTTCTATATTAGTATGTAGGGCTACCATAACAAAATACCACAGACAGAGTGGCTTAAATATCAGAGTTTATTTGCTCACCATTCTGGAGACTAGAAGTTCAAGATCAAGATGTCTGCAGGGCTTGCTTTTATCCTATAGCCTCTCTCATTAGTTTGCAGATGGCTGCCCCCGGTTGTGTCCTCATGTGTTCTTTTCTCCATGTGCATGCACATCCCTGGTGTCTCTTCCTCTTCATCTATAAGGACACCAGTCATATTGGACTACGGTCCACTCTAAGGGCCCATTCCAACATAATCACCTCTTTAAAAACCATGTATCCAAAAAGGGCACTAGGAATTGGGACATCAATAAATGAATTTTACAATGTGGGAGGAGGACACAGTCCTGCCAATAACTGGTTCCAAAAGTGAGTACCCAAAAAGAGACAGAAAGTGGAAGCCACCTGTTCCTTAAGACCTCTGAAAACAGGCACGGCAACATTTCTTCCATATTCCATTGACCAAACAGTCTTAAAGCCCAGATTCAAGGGGAAGAAGGCATAGATCCTCATCTCTGGATGGAAAGAATGTCAACTGGTTTTTTACAGCCTTGCTATGCCTATATTGCTCCTCTGAGATGACTTGGTGCCGGGAATTCAAAGATCCCTGTTCTCTTTGTCCTAGTCCTGAATGAAATGTTCTTCTCACTACTTTAACAAAGTCTGGTTGTCAGTCTTACTGGTCTTATTTGCTACACTAATATTATAGACACCCAAGGAAGATTTTGAACTGAGAGCTGAAGTGTATTATTTGAAAACCACTACCATATGCCCACTTGTGCTTTAATATGTAGTAACTGTTCACTGATAGGCAGCTGGAAAACCTAGAGAATGACGAGATGTCTGCCCTACTTTTTCTATTTTTAAAAAAGTTCATTTTTCGCCTTGTTAAAAACTGTTATGTATTTATTTGTTTTTAGATATGGGGGTCTCACTCTTTTGTTTTGTTTTTTAGTGTGCCAATTTGCCCAGGCTGGAGTGTAGCAGTGCAGTCATAGCACACTGTAACCTTGAAACCCTGGGCCAAAGCAATCCTTCTACTTCAGTCTCCTGAATAGCTAGGACTACAGGTACATGCCACCATGCCTGGCTAATTTGTTTATTTTTTGTGGAGACAGGGTCTCGCTCTGTTGCCCAGCTTGATCTTGAACTCCTCGGCCTCAAGCAATCCTCCTGCCTTGGCCTTTCAAAGTGCTGGATTACAGGCATGAGCCACTGTACCTGGCAATTTTTCACCTTTACATGTACTATAAATTGTACTTATTTCTTATGTTTATTGTCTGTTTCATCCTACTAGATGAACACTCTATGACCCCAAATAGATCTTTGTTTCAGTCTCTGATGTATCCCAAGTGGTTAGAACCATGCTTAGTAAATAGTAGATACTCAATAAATATTTATTGAATTGATAAAATCACAAGTTGATTTTGTGTTTTGTGACTCAAGTTTTAAGTTGCCTAACTGAAAGCTGATTTTTTTCTTTCTAACAGTATAAACAGGCTGTCCATGAGCTTGTGCGTTGTGTAGCACTGACAAGAATTTGCTATGGAGACTCACACTGGAAACTAGCAGAGGCCTATGTTCATCTGGCTCAAGGCTACCTCCAGCTGAAAGGTGAGTTTGCCTTAGACTGAGGAGTTTCAGCTGATTGGTTTCTGCTGTTCTTCTCATATTTGATTCATACTTAACTAGAAGGATTCGATTTTTTTATGTTCTCCTATCCAAATATTGAGAAGCCATTTCCCTTTAGAAAGAGTCAACAAAGTATGTAATATATAAATATTCAAAGGGAAAAAAAAGGAATATTATAACCCATCTGGGCTTTATTTTTTATGATCTTAAAAGTAGGGTTCTTAGGAGAGAATTAATCTGTTAAGTCAGAAGGCATTACAGAAAGAAGCCAAGGCATGGAATAGGAGCCCAGAGCAGGATCCATTCACATTTTTTATTGGAGACTCTCTTGACTGTAAGTAACCCAAAAAATAAAAGACAAACACAAACTGAGATAAATAAAAATTTATTGGCTCATACAACTTAAAAATTCAAGAGTGAAACTTGCTTAAGATGTAGCCATGTTTGTCTGTTCAAACAATGTGACCCAGACTCAGTTTCTCTCTTTTCCCACTGCTTGGCTGTTTTTCTTGGTATTGGCTCCATTCTTAGCCAGGCTTTGCCCACATGGCAGCAGCAAGGATGCCAGCAGCTTTAGGCTTCTGTTATAAGCATTCCCAGGAGAAAAAGAATACCCTTGCACCAACATCCCAGGAATTGGGAGTGGACGGGTTTTAATTGGTCCAATCTGGATTGTATACCAAAGGCAAGGGATACTCTGACTGGTAGACCTGCCTTTGGGCTCCATTGGATCCTAGGGGAGAAACTGGTCTTGGCCAGATCACATGGATTGGCTATGCAGTAGCCAGTCATCCTAAAAGGAAAACAGAAGATATCTTCTCCTTACTGACTGTGCAGCCTAGGACAGGATAAATAAGAGCACCTCTCTGCACTCAGCTTCCTCAACTGAAAGTGGTGATGATGATGGTGATATTGCTAACTAACTTCCCGGGGTTAGCACGATGGTTAAAGAATATGACAGAATAAAACATACCACAATGCCAAGCATAGAATTGCCACCTGATAAATTTAGCCAAATCTGATTATAGATTGGTTCTACTTGCTAGATCAAAGACTATTAGAGTGGACCTTGGAGATCATCTGATTTAATCCCTGTCCTTCCACCCCATTTGCTAGATTCAGAGGAAACAAGAAATCTGAGTTAAACAGCTTGCCCCAGATCACACTGTTAATAAGTAGCTGATCTGAAACTCAAGCCTGGAATTTTGAGTGTCCTTCCACTTGGGGTTTCAAATGATGCTTGTCTCGCCTGATGCTTTTCTGCATGACAGTCCTTCCTTCTCAATTTAAAGTAAAAGCAGTATCTACTATTTATTTATTTTTTATTTTTTTAATATATATATATTTATTTTTGAGTTGGAGTCTCACTCTGTTGCCCAGACTGGAGTGCAGTGGCCACTCCCGGCCACTGCAGCCTCGACCTGCTGGGCTCCGGCGATCCTTCCGCCTCAAGTAGCTGGAACTACAGGCGCGCGCTACCACGCCCAGCTAATCTGTTGATTTATTGTAGAGATGAGGTCTCACCAAGTTGCCCAGGCAGGTCTCGAACCCGCAGGCTCAGGCAATTCACTCACCTCAGCCTCCCAAAGCGCGGGATTACAGGCCAAGCCACCGAGCCCAGCTATATCTACTATTTATTAAAGTCTCATTGTGTGTCAGGCATCATGCTATTTTCCATGTATAACCTCATTCAGTCTTCACCATAATCCTATGGGGTGGGAATTATTATCTCGGTTTACAGTTGAGGAAGCTGGGGCCAATGTTTCTTAAGAAGTGGTAGAGCACAGAATCCATTCTGGGCAGTTTGACCTTAGAGTCAATGTTCTTTTTTTTTAATTTTTTAATTTTTTTAGTTGGAGTCTCATTCCGTTGCCCAGGCTGGAGTGCAGTGGCACACTCATGGCCACCCCAGTGTCGACCTGCTGGGTTCAGGCAATACTTCCGCCTCAGGCTTCCAAGTAGCTGGAACTACAGGCATGTGCTACCATGCCCAGCTAATTTTTTTTAAATTTATTGTAGAGATGAGGTCTCACCAAGTTGCCCAGGCTGTTCTCAAACCCGTGGGCTCAGGCAATCTCCTCACCTCAGCATCCCAAAGTACTGGGATTATAAGCTTGAGCCACCTCACCCAGCCTAAATTTTTTATATTAAATATGTGGGGTACAATTCAGGATTAGGTATACAAATGTTCATTATGCAGGTACCCTTGTTGGTGAGATGTGTCCCCCCATCCTCTGGCAGTTTCCCACTACTGCCGATCCTGCCCCCGCCCTCCCCTGGCAGTTACCCACTACTGCTAATTCCTTTCTTATAGTTGTTCAAGGTCTGCTTATGAGTAAGAATATGTGATACTCAGTTCTTTCTTTGTGATCTTTGATAGATCACTCAGTATTATAGCCTCTAAGTCCATTCAAGTTGCTGCAAAGTTCATAATTTTGCCCTTCTTTATGGCTACGTAATAGTTCATCATGTATATGTACCACATTTTTTAAATCCAGTCTTCTTTCAATAGACAGCATAGTTGGTTCCATGTTTTTGCTATTGTGAGTGATGTTGCAATGAACATGCATGTGCAGATGTCTTTTTCATAGAGTGATTTGAGTTCCTCTGGGTATATTCCCAGGAGGGGTATTGTGGGGTCATATGGGAGGTCAATTTTTAGATCTTTTAGGAATCACCACTCTGTTTTCCACAAGGCTGTACTAGTTTACACACCCACCAACAGTGTAGAAGTGTTCTCTTTTTGCCATATCATCTCCAGCATGTGTTTTTTTTGAGTTATTGATGATGGCCATCCTGACTGGAGTTAAGTGGTATCTCAGTGTGGTTTTAATTTGCATTTCTTTGATGACTAGTGATGCTGAGCATTTTTTCATGTATCTGTTGGCTGCTTGTATGTCTTCTTTTGAAAAGCGTCTATTAATATATTTTGCCCACTTTGTAATGTGGCTGTTTGTTTTTTTCTTTTTGTATGTTTGAGTTTCTTGTAGATCCCAGATGTTATACCTTTGTCAGATATACAGTTGGCAAATATTTTTTCCCAATCTGGGCTGTCTCCCAGCTCTCTCAATGGTTTCTTTGGCTTTTAGAAGCTTGTCAGTCTGATGAGGTCCCACTTGTCTATCTTATCTCTTATGGCATGGGCATTTGGGGTTTTGATCAGGAATTGGTTACCAGTTCCAATTTCCATAAGGATGTCTCCTGCATTTTCTAAAGTTCTTATAGTTTGAGGCTTTTCGTTTAGGTCTTTGATCCATTTAGAGTCGATTTCTGTATATGATGATAGGTAGGGGTCTTGTTTTAATGTGGTCAGCTAGTTTTCCTAGCTGAGTAGTGGGGTTGATAGTGGAGGTTTTGTTGAAGATGAGTTGGTTAAGAAATTGACGTTTTGCTTCTGGAATCTCTGTCGTGTTCCATTGGTCTAGATGCCTGTTCTTGTAGCAATACCAGGCTGTTTTGATTATTGTAGCTTTATAGTAAAGCTTAAAGTCTGGGAGCATGATGCTTCCCACTTTGTTTTGTTTTGTTTTTTTTGCTGAGGATTGTTTTGGCTATTCGTGGTCATTTATATTTCCATATGAACTCCTATATAGTCCTTTCCAGGTCTGAAAATAGTGCTACTGGTTTTTAATGTGTATTGCATTAAATCTGTATATTGCCCTGGGTAGGATGGACATCTTGACAATGTTGATTCTTCCAATCCATGAGCATGGAATATTTTTCCATTTGTTTGTGTCATCTTTGAATTCTTTGAGCAATGTTTTATAGTTTTCGTTGTAAAGTTCCTTAATTTTTATGGTTAGGAAGATGCCAAGGTATTTCATTTTTTTTGTGGCTACTGTGAATGGGATTATACTTTTTATTTGGATTTCTGTTTGTTTATTGTTGGCATATAGGAATGCAACTGACTTTTGCACATTTATTTTATATCCTGGGACTTTGGCAAAGTCCCTTGTCGGTGCAAGAAGGCTTTTGACAGATTCTCTCGGGTTTTCGAGGTATAGAATCATGTCATCTGCAAAGAGAGATAACATAACTTTGTCTTTTCCTATTTGGATAAGCCTGATTTCCTTCTCTAGCTAGGACTTCCAATATTATGTTGAACAGGAGAGGTGAGAATGGGCATCCTTATCTTGTTCCAGTTTTCAGGGGAAATGGTTCCAATTTCTGTCTGTTTAGCAGTATGTTGACTATGGGTTTCTCATAGATGGCTCTTACTATTTTGAGGTATGTTCCATCAATGCCTAGATGTTGAAAGATTTTTATCAAGAAGGGGTGCTGGATTTTATCAGAAGCTTTTTCTGCATCTAATGATATAATCATGTGGTTTTTGTCTTTACATCTGTTGATGTATTTAATTACATTTATGTTCTTGCAGTTGTTGAACCAGCCCTGCATCCCAGGGATGAAGCCTACTTGGTCATGGGATGATTTTTGAGATGTGTTGTTGGATCCTGTTTGCTAGAATCTTGTTTCAAATTTTAGCATCTATGTTAATCAAGGATATTGGCCTGTAGTTCTCTTTCTTTGTTGGATCTTTACCTGGTTTGGGTATCGATGTGAATTTCGCTTCATAAAATGATTTGGGGAGAGTTCCATCTTTCTCGATTGCCTGGAATACTTTGAATATGATTGGTATCATCTCCTCCTTGTATGCTTTGTAGAATTCTGCCAGAAAGCCATCTGGTCCAGGGCGTTTTTTGGTAGATAGTTTTCTTATGACCTAGTCGGTTTCCTGGGTTGTTATTGGTCTATTTAAGTTCTTGATTTCTTCCTGTTTCAACCTGGGAAAGTTGTGTGATATAAGAAAGTCCTCCAATTCATTTAAGTTTTCAATTTTGTTTCCATACAGGTGTACATAGTAATCTCTTATAATCTTTTGAATTTCTTCAGAGTCAGTTGTGTCTTCATCTTTTGCATTTCTGATTGTATATATTTGGACTTTTTCTCCCTTTTCCTTGGTCAGTCTAGCTAGGGGTTCATCAATCTTGTTTATCCTTTCAAAAAACTAGCTTTTTGTTTCACTGATTTTTTAAAATTTTTGTCTTCTATGTCCTGAATTTGGGCTTTTATTTTAGTGATTTGGATTCTTCTGCTGAAGGTAGGGTTTTGGTGGTCTTGCTTTTCCAGCTTCCTTAGGTGATTTGTTAGGCTATTAACTTGTGATCTTTCCATTTTCTTCATGTGTGTTTGTAGAGATATGAATTCTCCTCTTAGGACTGATTTCATGGCATCCCAGAGATTTTGGTAAGATGTTTCTTCGTTTTTATTTGTTTCCAGGCATCTTTTAATCCCTGTTTTGATTCCATGTTGACCCAGGAGTTGTTTAGCATCATGCTGTTTAGTGTTCATGTCTTTGTGGGTTTGGGGAAAACTTTGTTGATGTTGACATTTATTTTTATTCTACTGTGGTCTGAGAAAGTACATAGCAGAGTTTCAGTCTTATCGAATTTGTTTATGCTTGATTTATGGCCAAGGATGTAGTCGATCTTAGAGTATGCTCCATGTGGTAATGAGTAGAATGTATATTCTGTGATTTTTGAATGGAGTGTTCTGTGGGTATCAATTAAGCCCATTTGGTTAAGTGTCACATTGAGATTCTGGATTTCCTTGTTGACTTTTTGTCTTGATGGTCTGTCTAGGGTTGTTAGTGGGGTGTTTTAAGTCTCCAGCTCTGATAGTGTTAAGAATCAATAGAGCCGGGCTCAGTGGCTCAGCCTGTAATCCCAGCGCTTTGGGAGGCTGAGGTGAGTGGATTGCCTGAGCCTGCGGGTTCGAGACCCGCCTGGGCAACTTGGTGAGACCTCATCTCTACAATAAATCAAAAATTAGCCGGGCATGGGAGCCCGTGCCTGTAGTTCCAGCTACTTGGAAGGCTGAGGCGGAAGGATCACCGGAGCCCAGCAGGTCGAGGCTGCAGTGGCCAGGGGCGGCCACTGCACTCTAGTCTGGGTGACAGAGTGAGACTCCAACTCAAAAAAAAAAAAA
>CAUYQG010182590.1:0-15504 GCA_963574415.1 Tarsius wallacei
ACGCCCAGCTGATTTTTTTTATTTATTGTAGAGATGAGGTCTCCCCAAGTTACCCAGGTGGATCTCGAACCCGCGGACTCAGGCAATCCACTCACCTCAGCCTCCCAAAGGCGCGGGATTACAGGCTGAGCCACCGAGCCCGGCCTGCATTACTTATTTTGATAAATACTTTCAACAATATTCATCAACAACTTGCTTTTATTGCCTAATATAATTTTGAAATTTCTCCGTGTTGAAATATGTAGCTATAACTCATTAATTTCAATGGAAAAATACAGCTCCATTGTATAAAGACACAATTAAAATTATAAATATTAATATAAAATTAATTTTTTCTTTTTATAGATGTTTAGATTATTTCCAACTTTTCAGTTATAAACAAGTATTCATTGAATGCCTTGTTCATATTTTCTTTGTATTCATGTTTAAGAATTTCCTTACGAGAATATATTTAATACAGCTGAACTACACACTTAAAATACTAGATAGTAAATTTTATGTTAAGTTTACTATACTATAATTAAAAATAAATTTTCTTCAGAGAAGCAGTTCTAAAATGTTTTGGTTTCAGGTCCTCTTTACATTCCTTGAAAGTTATTATGGACCTCAATGAGCTTTTATTTTGTTTATATGGGTTATATCAATCAATATTTAGCATTCAGAAATTAAAACTGAAAAAGTTAAAAGATTTATATTTTAACTAATTTAAGTGTTACAATAAAAAATCTATTACACAATAGACTACATGACATTTTTATGAAAAATTATACTTTTCAAACATATGATGTAGTAAGAAAGATGGCATTGTGTTATATTTTGGAAAATATCTTTAATTTATAGTTAAAAAGAAGACATCTGAATTTTCATATCTAATTCATAATTCAATCTGAAATAAAATGTTTGATTTGAATCATAGCAATAAAGTCCAGCTTAGGAAGAAGTGTGATGAGAAAAGAGAGGAATATTTTAATAGATTTTTTGGATAATTATGAACATTCTTCTTTGGCACTAAACCAAAACTCAATAGGTGGTAGTTTCTTAAAGGTTAGTTGTAATGTAGAATCTCAAATAAAACTAACAAAAAATGTTACAGCTGTGTACATTAAACTCTATTGCTTTTTCTTGTACCTTGGGTTTTTACTGATGTCTAATTTGTAAAATCATGCATTGGTCATTTAGAAAATAGTGGTTCAATGAGGTGTGCAGACTTCCTAAATATGGACACTTTTTCATTTATACAATATAAAAAGTTATATTTATTAATATTATTATCAATATCATCATAAAAGTCAATATTTGAAAAACGATCAAGCTCATATGGCAGATATAAGCATTCCAAAATATTAATTTTTTCTTGAATTTTCAAATACAGTAGTTTTATTATCAATAAACACTCTCATTTATTTTCCCTGAAATGAAAGACTCCCTTCATTTCTCAGAAAATATCTGCCAAAAACCCAAGTCTAAATAACAATAATTGGACAAAGTTATAGTATTGGCATAAAAATAGACACATAGACCAAGAAAGTAGAATAGAGAACCCAGAAAAAAATCCGTGTGTTTCCAGTCAACTGATTTTCAACAAAGGCATCAAGAACATACATTGGGGAACAAATTTTGTTCCCAATAAATGGTGCTGGGAAAACTTAATATCCATTTGCAGAAGAATGAGATTGAGCCCCTAATCAAAATGGATTAAATACTTAAATGTAAGACCTGAAACTGTAAAACTACTAGAAGAAAACATAGGTGAAAAGCTTCATGATTTTGGTCTCGGCAAAGATTTTATGGGTAAGACTGCAAAAGCACTGGCAAGGAAAAAAAATAGCCAAATGAGGCTATGTCAAACATAAAAGCATCTGCTCAGCAAAAGAACGATAGACAGAATGAAAAGAAACCCTGTAGAATGGGATAAAACGTTTGCAAACAATACCTCCAACAAGGCACTAATATCCAGAATATACAAGGGACACAAATATTGCAGCACTATTTACAGTAGCCAAGATATGCAATGAACCTAACTGTCCATCAACAGACGAATGCATAAAGATAATATGGTATATATATTCACAATGAAATACCATTCAGTAATAAAAATGACTTAAATACTGTCAATTGCAACAGCATCGATAAACCAGGAAGATGTTGTGAAAAGTGAAATAAGAAAGACAAATACCACGTTTTCACCCACATGTGGGAGCTAAAAGTAGTATAACTCATAGAGAGATATTTAGAGACTTGCAAGAGTAGCAGGGAGGAGAGATAGAAGACAGGTTGGTGAACAAATATGAAATTACAGTTAGGAGGAATAATTTCTAGTGCTTGATAGCACTGGGGGGTGATTACAGTTAACAGTAATTATCAAAAAGCTAGAAGAGAGGATTTTGAATGTTCCCACTAAAAAGAAATGACAAATGTTTGAAGTGAAGAATATGTGAATTACCCTGATTTGGTCATTACACAAAATACCACTCTGTATCCCATAACTATGTACAATTATTACATGTTGATTAAAATGAAAATATAATAATATATAAATGACCATAGTTTGTCAGTTATTTCAGGTAAAATGGCTGCCCGTGAGTAAAGGCAGCTACTTCAGTTTGTAACCCAATCACAGAAGTGCTTTTCTTCAAGAAAAGATTTATTATTTGAGCAGAAGTACTTTGTGGGTACTTCCCATTTTGCCACCAAACATATTTTGTAAAGATCTGTATTCAAATTTTAAAATTTAATAAAGTTACTAAATTTTACTGTATCATTAACGATATTGTTAAATAAAACTTGCTTGTTCTTCTTGTCTTTTATTTGCCACTTTAGATGTGTCATTGTGAAAAATACAACGTCTACTGGTATGTTTTGGGACCACTGTCTTAATTCATGCTATTGTGTCAGCAGTTTTACCCACCATTGATTTTACTCCATCAGTACAAAAATATTGCCGGGCTCGGTGGCTCAGCCTGTAATCCCGCGCCTTGGGAGGCTGAGGTGAGTGGATTGCCTGAGCCCGCGGGTTCGAGACCCGCCTGGGCAGGCGAAACCTCATCTCTACAATAAATAAAAAAAAATTAGCCGAGCGTGGTAGCGCACGCCTGTAGTTCCGGCTACTCGGAAGGCTGAGGTGGAAGGATCGCCGGAGCCCAGCAGGTCGAGGCTGCGGTGGCCGGGAGCAGCCACTGCACTCCAGTCTGGGCGACGTAGTGAGACGCCAACTCAAAAAAAAAAAAATATGGTGAAAAAAGCAAATAATATCTTGGTAATATAAAAATAACTGTCCCTTCCTGACCCTTTACCAGAAATTCAGGAACTCTCTCCACCAGTGTTCTCAGGCTCACACTTTCAGAATCACTTTTCTAGGATATACCTTAGAGTGAAATTAATTGATAAAATAGCATGCACATATTCACTTTATTAGAAACTGTGAAATTGCTTCCAAATCATTTATATCAATTTATGTTCCCATCGGCAGTGTATGAAACATCCCATTTCTAGTCCCTGGTGTTGTCTTACTTTCTATTTTTTACCCAAATCCTGTCCTTAGAGAAAAGGATATTTTTGTAGTTGTTCTATCTTTCCTGGAATAGCCTTGAATATACAGATCTATGTGCTTTTTCAAATAGACATATTCAAAGGGTAGTATACAATACACACTATTTTAAGTCTTACTCGTTCTCATTATTAACATTTCTTAGGCATATTTCCTTATTGAAAAATATAAAACTGCTTCATCATCTAACAGCTGCAGTTTCCCAATTGTTGGAGGTACTATAAACTAGTCATTGCTTTTATTGGTAACTCTTTACCACTTCTACATAACCGTTTTTCAGCTATTCATGTTTCAAATAAAATTTCCCAAGTTTTCACCTGTATTTCCACCTTGTTTATGGTAACTTTACCAAGTGTTTTTTTATTACAAGAAATGCCAGATTTAGATTTTTTTATTTTTTATATTTTGTCTTTTTTTTCTGTCATCTGTAATGCATACTTTCCCATCTTATGGTCATTGAGCCAGTCTGCTATATTGCAGTTAAACGTGTTGCAGTTTTGATTTTCACATTCAGTTCTTTTATCCACCTGCATTTATTTTTGACCTGCTATGATGCACAATCTAATTTTACTTTTTTCCATATGGACCACCAATTTTGTAGCATAATTTATTCTTTCCTACACATATTTGAATTGCCATCTATTTTATATATTAAGTTTCCATTTATAAGTGGACCAGTTTCTAGGTTTTCTATTATGTTCTGCTTGGTTATTTGCATCCCTTCAACAATACCACTCTGTCTTAATTACCATGGTGTTTTTGATAATTGATATGTGATAGAGCAAGTTCCCACACCTTATTTTTCCTCAAAATTTTATTAGCAATTTTTGTAGATCAATAGCAGATAAATGAGATTGTGGTTATTGATCTTTAATTTTTGTTGCTTAACCATACCAATTTTACGGTATTTTCATAGTTTCTCAGAATTGATTTATTTGTGATACATATATATTAATTCTGATTTATTTGTACACTTTTCTTAGGATGATAGTTCTTATTGTGTTTTAGAATTTTGGTAAGCAGGCTTATTGGGGGGTTGTTTTCTTTTGTATTTTATTTTATTTGAGATTCAAGGAGTATGCATGCATATTTGTTACATGGACATGATGTGTAGTGGTGGAGATTGGGTCGCAGGTGGCCCATTTCCCAGATAGTGAACACTGTGCCCCGAAGGTAGTTTCTGAACCCAACCCCCCTGTTTCCTTATTGGTGTCCCCAGTGTCTGTTATTTCCATCTTTGTAACCATTAAGCTCCCATGTATGAACTGAAAGGGCTTTTCATTTTTCGTGTTCTTCCTTGCTGTCTGTCTCTTTCACCTCCCTCCCTCTTAGTCTCCCTCCCCCCCCCCATATTTCTCACTTATAATCTCTTTTTGTTTGTATAGTTGCATCCACCCAGTCCTTCAGGTGCCACCTTGAATCTAGTCTTTCTTATGATGTCATTTGTTAATAACTTAGAGAGAATCACAGAGCCACCAATTGGTAACAATGGTTTGTGATCATAAGGCCCCATCTTTATATTTTTGATTTCTTAAATCCTTGAAATCTCTTAGTCTCAAACATTTTGTTAACTAAAGAAGATGGGAAATAATAATTCAGGATCCATTTTCCAGCAATGAACTTTCTTCTGGTAAACTGTCTTTGAAGGAAAACTCTTAGTTTCTAATACTACACAGGAGCACAAGTCCTGGTTACATCTACTTGTTTACAAACAGAAAGCCTACCACAACTGCAATCTCAGCACACTTTAACACCCCGTTTTTCTGTTGTTATTTTGGTTCATAGAAAAAAGCAGATTGCTTTTGAACTGGCTATGCTTTTTGTTTGTTTTCCCTTCTGATATTTTATTTGTCATTGTGATATGCTTGGCGCATAGGAGGTGAGTTAAAGTTTAGACTTGTGCCATTTTGACCAGAACTGGCATGTCTTTTTTTTTTTTTTTTTTTTTTTTTACTGGCATGTCTTTGTAATGATTTCAAATATTAAGCCGGGCTCGGTAGCTCAGCCTGTAATCCCAGCGCTTTGGGAGGCCGAGGTGAGTGGATTGCCTGAGCCCATGGGTTCGAGACCCGCCTGGGCAACTTGGCAACTTGGCGAGACTTCATCTCTACAATAAATCAAAATATTAGCCGGGCATGGTAGCGCACGCCTGTAGTTCCAGCTACTTGGAAGGCGGAGGTGGAAGGATCGTCGGAGCCCAGCAGGTCAAGGCAGCGGTGGCCGGGAGCGGACACTGCACTCCAGCCTGGGCGAAAGAGTGAGACTCCAACTCAAAAAAAAACAAACAAAACAAATACTAATTTTTCATATTTATTTTTGTTAGCTTTATTTTTGTTTTTTCTTTAAAATGTAAAATTAGCTATGCTTTTAAATAATAATTAAAATAAGGTAAGTAAATGGGGTTTTTAATTTTAATTTCCCTAACTCATATGGTTTATCTCTTATGGACTCGTTAATATTTAAATCTCAATTTTCTAAACCCTGTATTAAATGATTGACTCAAACCACACAATTAAGTAAATAGATTGTCATTAATACATTTTGTGAAAGTCCATCCTCAGTTATTTCAATCTCTCTCTCTCCAAATATATACATGAAAAAATAAACAGAAAATCCTGGGCTGTCACCAACTCCAATGAAAGATAGGCTATCATTATCACACTGGATTGCTGGCTGTTTGTCAATTTCAGAATTTAAATGACCATGTTGGATGTCAGAGATATGTGTAATTCACAATGCAAGCCAATAATTTCAAATAAAGCATAACATTTGTTTTCAATCCCAAGTCTGCAGTAGTTGTAAAGGACTTCTCTGTGTGACCAGGTGGTGCTAAAGACAGCATGTGACACTGATAGTATGCACACCGAAGTATTAAGTTAAATTAAAGGCTTGCAGACAATAAGACACTTCAGAACAGCTCACTCCTTTAAAAGTTAATACCAGGAATTTTCACCTAAAATTATTTCTAAAAAGAAGAAACGGAAATACTTTGGGAATACAATGGGAAGCTAATTTCTTGGTGTCATGATTTTCACAGCTTTTCCAATCCACATTTAAAAAAAAGTAACCCTTCTTTGCTTTCAGTGGAGTCATAAATTAAGCTTACTTGTATCATTAATAGCAGAAAATTGGAACCCTTCAAGATTTCATTTTTTAACATGTTCTCACTCATATAGTAGACCTTGATCATCCAACGTATTACCACAAGAAAATGACTGACAGTGGTGGGAAACTATGGCGGGTGGGGATAAGGGAAGGGATTAATGGCAGTAAATACCTGTCTGGGGATGGGGGGACACTCCTTATCAACAAGTGTGCCTGAACAAGACATATTTGTGTACCTAACCCTTAACTGTACCCCTCAATATCACAATAAAAAAATATTATAAAAAAAAAAAAAGACCCCGCAATCCCATAAGAAAAGGATTGACAGTGGTGGGAAACTATGGGGAGTCGGGGGGGCAGGGAGTTGGGATTAACACTAGTGGATATCTGCCTGGGGAAGGGGGGCACACCTCATCAACAAGGGTGCCTTCATAATGAATATTTGTATACCTAACCCTTAACTGTATCCCACAATTTTAAAATAAATTTTTTTAAAAAAGAAGGAAAAAAAAAAAAGACTTCATTTTTTAGAAAGAAGTTCCAATCAGTCACACAGTCTCCATTTTTACCCACATACTCACCACTAATTGACAAAACATTAAATAGTTCCCATGGCTTCAATAGAATGTATTCTAAATATATTCGCTTCTGAATGCAAAATTAAAAAATTAAAATAGATGTAAAATTGTTTCAGCTAGGAAAGATCCTGAAATACAGTTTTTATTACAATCTGAATACATACACAAACACACTTTCGAAAGCCTAAATGTGCATGTTCATTGTAAAAGAGCTTAAATACTTTGATTATTTAGGGCTGGAAACATATTTTCAAAAGGTAGATATGATGATACAAAAAAATAATAGGACAACGTGTAACATTTAGAAGCACATGATTTTATGTCTTGTAGAGAAATATATATAGCCTATTTAGCTCATTTAGTATATAACAATACTTGTCTCTTTCTGGTCATACAAATAATACATGCGCATTAGTGCAAGTTACAAAACTGATCGTTTAAAAAAATTAAAATCACCAGTAATCTCACTCCCCCAAAAATTAAAATCACCAGTAATCTCACTCAACAGCTTTTGAAATTTCATTCCAGACTTTGTTTAGTGTTTGTGTATATTCAAATAACAAAATGGAAACCATAATTAATATTCTTTCTATATTGCACTGTACTCTATGTTTCTCACTTGATTAATTTTTGACTACTACAATTTTTATCATTAATGTCATTGCTAAACATTATTTCGTTGCTTCACAATAATCTACCCAAATTTTATGAAAATATCATTCAAGATTTTAATAATTTATTTTGGAATTTTTAGGATATTAAGGCTCATTTTATGGGTGATTATTATAATTAAAGCCAAGCTTAACATCTCTGTGCACAAATCTAAATATTTCTATTGAAAACTTTTAACCAATGGTCACAATATCATTTAATAATTCTTCCTGTACCCACTGATATATGATACTATCTTTAGCCCCACTTTAATGTACTCAAATATTCACACCTTAAAAAAGAATACTATGATTCCATTTCTTTCTTCAACTATTGCTCCACTGACCTTCAAAAACATTTTTAAAAAGTGAATTGTGCTCACTCATAAGCGGACCTGGAACAATTATCATAATACTATAAGAAAGGGATTGGCAGTAGCAGGAAACTGCCAGGAGAGGGAGTGGGCCTGGCAGTTGAGGAAAACTGCCAGGGGAGGGAGGGGAACACCTAATCAGCAAGGGTATCTGCATAATCAACATTTGTATACCTAACCCTGAATTGCACCCTAAACCTTTAAAATAAAGAAAAAAATAAATAAATTGTCCATGCTGACTGTTTCCAATTCCTTACCTCCCACCTACTAGTAAGGCATTCCAATCAGATTTTGTTCTCACTGCTGTACTGAAACCTCTCCAACTAAAGATACTAATCAGACTAGTGTCACTAATATAATGTAAAACATCTGAAATTTTATTTCTTAATGTCTCTGTCATGTTCAATCTAATTGACACATATTTCCTTGAAACAATCTTTGTCCTCAGCTTATATGACATTACACTTTCCTGGTTTCACCCTTTTACCTTGTCTTTCTTATTCCCTTGGCTAATTTACCCAATCTATATTACCCTTAAATTTTAGAATTATTCAAGGCTTTTGTCCTGAGTTAACTTCTCTTCTCCGTCTATACATTCACCCTATTTCACTTCACAAATGTGTGCTCATCCTTCAAGGCTAATAATATAAATATTGAGTCTCATTTGACCTGACTCTACAAGATTGTTCAGATTCCACTAACATATTGAATCTTTGCCAACAGAGATTATAATACTCAGCACCCACCTCTAGTTTAGCACTCATTACATTGCATTTTAAGTATGTTTTTTGTTTCTTTTCTCCACTATTGATTTTTTGACTCACAGAAATCATTTTGCTCACATTTGTATCTTCCACACTGCTTTCAACAGTCCAAGCCCTTAGTAAGTGCTCATAAAATGCTTATAGAATGAATAAGTAAATTGTAGCTGCTTTCTTAGATCAAATATGGTTGCATGGAGGGGAAATTCAATCAAAATTACTTAACTAGATATGATATGCATTGTAAGGATACATGAGAATGCTACAGGATATAATAATAGGAAACATAACATGGACTCATGGGAATTTGAAATTCAGGCAACTCTAGCATGTGGGGTGTGTGTGTGTGTGTGTGTGTGTGTGTGTGTGTGTGTGTGTGTGATGATCCATTCTCCTGCTTCTCTCTCAGACAAGTTTTCTCTGCTTAATTCTCAGCAGATACACACGGTGGATTAAGGACACCCCAGAATTAAAGTCTCAACCTATGACATTACATAACTCTCAATTATAGTTTCCAGTGAAGAGAATTTGAATGGTCTCATGGAAATCTGATGGTCAGATGTCCATTCTATTCCATTTATCTGTGATTAGGGGTTGACATCATTTAATGGCACATGTGTAAACTTGCACTTACATGCAACAAACCAGGAAATATATGTGTGTGTGTGTGTGTGTGTGTGTGTGTGTGTGTGTGTGTGTGTGTGTATTTTTTTTTTTTTGAGTTGAAGTCTCATTATGTCGCCCAGGCTGGAGTGCAGTGGCACGCTCACAGCCACTGCAGCCTCGACAAATGAGTTGTCACAATGAACATTTCTTAAAAAAACAATGCAATGATTGCCTTTTAAGATTTTAATGCCATTAGAATTTTCACTAGTTCAGAAATATTGTCCATGCAGCTCTGTGCTCTGTAGTCCCTATTTCTATTTTGATTCTTGGTGATTTTAACATACAAATAAAAAATTATTTTGACACTTGAGGCTATCAGTTCCTTAACTTCCTCTCCTCCTATGATCATGTTCTCCACTACACTTCAGCCACCCATTTTTATGGTCAAACTCGTACCTGAAAACTGTCAAAAACTGCATAATTTCAATGGCAAGCATTCTACTCTCTAATCACTACTTCCTGTCTTTTTGGCTCTAGAATGAGAATTTCTACATTCTTTGATCCCAGTGGGAACATAAATCCTATTATATTTTCACTGTCTCTTATTTATTTGATATATTGTATTTTCTTCATACTCACCTTAAATTTGATTTTGAATTACAATAATCACTCTTTGCACATATCTTCAATAACCTTGACTCCATCACTTTATCATGTGTTCTTGGCAAAAGTAAAATTTTTATTGACTTCAAGTTTCCCTATTCAACATATGAAGCAGTAATCCTTGGTAGTCTCCCTACTTCAATTATAACATCTTTTACAAAGTCCTATAAATTTTGCTTTTTAAGAGATTACTTTCTCCATACCTATTAATACTAGCTACTTCATTCCACCATCCATTTGTGCCAGTATTAATTACCTCAACAACATCCTCACTCTCTACTTTCTTCCTTATATGGGTCCTTCTCTATTTCAGTAACCACAAAAATATCAGAGTTGTCTGAAATTCATATATGTCCATGTCACTTCATTGCTCAAAATTATTTAGTTTTCCATTACCTGTTGAATAAATCTAAATCCTTTAAAATAGAGTACTATTTTTCTAGTATTCATTTTTTAAAGCTTCTTGACTCATAATTTATATTGCTGTAGCATTGAAGTTATTGGAGCCAAAGCATAGGGCTGTGTGTAACCATATTTACTGAACAGATACCTTTTGTGGATACCAACATTCTGTCTACTATTTCATATTTTTTCTCATGTTTTTATTTCTCGGCATGGAATACCCTCTTTGTCTCTCTTTGTTTAAGGGTACCAGGAAGATAGAGGCAGATATTGTTTCATGATATCAAAGTTCTACTCTGATTTCTTCAAGTCCTCCAACCTCTCCCTCACCACCACTTGAATACTAATGCAGTTTTTCTGGTACTAATTTTGCTTCAAAAACCATGCACACACACCTTGCAACGATATAGAATAGATTGTTTTTAATCCTTTTTTTTCAATAGTATTACTAGTTCCGGGTATAAAAAAACAGTGAGAAAGAAAGTCTGGAACTACACAAATCATATAAGATGCAATTTTGTCCAGAAAGTATAATTGCAACTGCATGTAGCCCAGAAAAACTACATCAAAATATGCTATATCTGTTCTTACCTTGTGCAACCATTTCACTTCAAATAAAAATTGGTATTCTTGGAAAATTAAATGTAGAATTTAACCTAATCTTACATTTGGGATATATCTGTGTTAACTTCTCTGGCATTCAAATATATTTTTAATGAGCTATAAGCTTTTAAGTATTAGGTTTGTAAAGATTAAGCAGATTATAAAAGTAAATATCCTCAGTATTTATTGTGACTCATTTAGAAATATATATCAAAGTATTAAATTACAATATTCTTTTGTTCAACAATTCAAAGTTTGGAAATATATTGTTATGAAATAATCTGACTATTGGGTGAGGGTATACATGCACACATATACATATGCAACTGTTTCTATTTAATAACTCTAATGGAAACTCAGAAATAGATGGTTGATAAGCTTTATTATAATAAATCCATAAAAGGGTGAACTGTGCAACCATGGTAATCAGGACTATATCTATTAATTGACACTAACAAGCACCACAACATATTATGGATAATAACAGAATGCACAGAATATATAAAACAATACACACAGACACAGACATACTAAGAAATAGTGTATATATGTCTAAGACTACATCTGAAAAGACATTTTCAACATATAGCAAACTTTTAATATTATTATTTTGGACTCTTTTCTTTTCTTCATTATATTTTTCTGTGTTGTTTAAATTTTTCACAGTGATTATATATCAATTTTTATAATATGAAGAAAGGTGATTAAATTTTAATTTAAATTTTAAACCATTAAAGTACAAGGATAGTATATTAGTGAACGGTTTTGTGATCTTTGGATAGATGGGAAATGCCTTCTGAAGCCTAATACCTAAGCCAAATTTAATGCAGAAAAACATACATCGTTTTGACTGCATAATAATTAAGAATTTCAGCAAGGCAAATTGCAAAATCCATAAACAAAATCTAACAGCCATAAACGAGTCTGACAGCTACAAGGGGATTGGAGAAAATATTCACAACATGTTTAAAAACTAGTGGGTTAATATCCCTAAAATATAAGAACACATACAAATAAATATATATGAGTTGACTAATTCACGTTAGATGATATTAGCTAATTATTTATAAATTGACTATAATGTAAACTTATCTTAATAATCATTTATCTATAGCTCATAGAAAAATGCCAGAATATTAGTTTTCCTTATATCATTCATTGAGATAGATAAGGCTTTCCTGAAAAGTCATATATAAAATCAGTGAAAATTCTCAGGAACTGCCTATATGTGTTTTTATAGACATGACCCTTTTAAACTGTAGGCAATTCCTCATTTTATTTCCAGAGATTTTGTTTTTCTTTTTTATAAAAAGTCATGATACTTTCAACCATAACTCCTGACACTCCAAGTATTAAAAACAAGCAAAGGATATCTGAAGATGTTTATAAACTATCACTGAATGATTTTGAATATAAAAATGTAAGTGGTTGGGCGTGGTGGCTCAGCCTGTAAACCCAGCACTTTGGGAGGCCGAGACGAGAGGATTACCAGAGCCCAGGGGTTCAAGACTAGCCTGGGTAACTTGGTGAGGCCTCGTCTCTACAATAAATCAAAAAATAAGCCTGTCATGGTAGGACACGCCCGTAGTTCCAGCTACTTGGAAGGCTGAGGTGAAAGGATCTCCTAAGCCCAGCAGGTCGAGGCCGTGGTGGCCATGAGTGTGCCACTGCACTCCAGCTTAGGCGACAGAGTGAGATTCCAACTCAAAAAAAAAAAAAAAAGAAAAGAAAAGATGTGAGCACATTTCTTAATTGTTCTGTGATTTTTACTTGAATCTCAGAACCTAAACATAGCATGTACATCTCCCATCTCTTTTCTCCTTTATTTCAATGGAGCAGCTATAACCTGGTGATAAAAACATAAACATCGGAGGCAGGAGAATGTGACTTGAATATCACTTCTGCCACATACTAGTTGTAAGCTTCAACATTTGAAATTACTAAATCAAGGAATATAGTACTAGCCGGGCTTGGTGGCTCAGGCTGTAATCCCGCGCTTTGGGAGGCTGAGGTGAGTGGATTACCTGAACCCACGGGTTCGAGACCCACCTGGGCAACTTGGCGAGACCTCATCTCTACAATAAATCAAAAAATTAGCCGGGCGCGGTAATACATGCCTGTAGTTCCAGCTACTTGGAAGGCTGAGGCGGAAGAATCGCCGGAGCCCAGCAGGTCGAGGTTGGGTGACAGAGTAAGACTCCAACTCAAAAAAAAAAAAAAAAGGGAATATAGTATTAATAATATCTCTTCACAAGGCTACTAGAAGGGTATATATAAACCACATAGCATAAGTACTGACACATAGTATGAATTCAATAAAAATAACTACAACAATTATCATCAACAATAATAGTAAGGTGATGAAGATGGGAGCATACTTTACTTTCCTGAAGAGGACTCATAAATTTCTTACGATTTTGTTTCTTTTGGTGAGATTTGGTTTTAAGACAATCACATAAGATTATAATTTTTCAATGCTTGCAGTGTGAGGAGTTTTGAGTGGTGAAGTCTTGTCCTTTTGAGATGGGCACTGGCACAGTTCTCAGTATGAGAACAAGTGACTCAGATTATGCATGAAGGACTAATTTTGTAGAATCTTGCTTTGAGCTAATTATATTTTTTAATTGCCTTCATTTGAAATTTGTGAATGTCAATAAAAATTATTTAAACACAATGAAAAGAAAAATAAAACATAAAAGTTATAAGATATCTATTTGTTAGACTAATAGACTAGTCACTGTTTATTTTCCTTATTTTTAAACTTTTAAAACTTTTTAATTTTAAAATTGTGGGGTACATTTCAAGGTTAGGAATACAAATATTCACTGTGCAGGTACCCCTGTGGATGAGGTGTGCCCTCCCCCCAGGCAGATTTCCACTACTGTCAGTCTCACCTTCCCACCACCCGCCCCTCCGTAGTTTCCCATTACAGTCAATCCTTTTCTTATAGTATTATGGTAGTTGTTCAAGGTCCATTTATGAGTGAGAGCATGTGATACTCAGCTCTTTGTTTCTGTGAGAGATCACTCAGTATTATAGACTCTAATTCCATCCAGGTTGCTGCAAAGTTCATGATTTTGTTCTTCTTTGTGGCTGCGTAATATTCCATCATGTATATGCACCACATTTTTTTAGCCAGTCCTCTTTTTATGGGCAGCACAATTGGTTCCATGTTCTTGCTATTGTGAACAATGCTGGCAACAAACATACGTGTGCAGGTATCTTTCCTATAGAGTGATTTGAGTTCTTCTGGGTATATTCCCAGTAGGGGGATTGCGGGGTCAAATTCCCAGCAACATTCTTCTCAGACCTAGAAAAAACAACACAGGAATTCATATGGAAACACAAATGACCAAGAATAGCCAGAACAATCCTCAGCCAAAAAAACAAAGCAGGTGGTACAAATTACCAGACTTCAAACTTTACTATAAAGCTACAATCATCAAAACAGCTTGGTATTGGTACAGGAGCAGGCATATAGACCAATGGAATAGAATTGAGATTTCAGAAGTAAAACCTCAATTTCTCAACCAACTCATCTTTGACAAAGCCTCCACCACCTACCACTGGGGAGAGGAGAACCTATTCAGTAAATGGTGCTGGGAAAACTGGCTGACCACATGCAGAAGATTGAAACAGGACCCCTACCTATCCCCATACACAAAAGATCAACTCTAAATGGATCAGAGACCTAAACGTAAAACCTCAAACTATAAGAACCTTAGAAGATGCAGGAGACACTCTTATGGAAATTGGAACTGGCAACCAATTCCTGATCAAAACCTGAAATGCAACAGGCCATAAGAGATAAGATAGACAAGTGGGACCTCATCAAACTAACAAGCATCTGCAAAGCCAAAGAAACCATTAAGAGAGCAGGGAGACAGCCCACAGACTGGGAAAAATATTTGCCAACTGCATGTCTGACAAAGGCCTAACATCTAGGATCTACTAGGAACTCAAGCGTGCTGAAAAGAACAAAGCAAACAGCCCCATTACAAAGTGGGCAAAAGATATGAATAGATATGAAAAGATATGAATAGACAGTTCTCAAAAGAAGACATACGAGCAGCCAACAGATACACGAAAAAATGTTCAGCCTCACTAGTCATCAAGGAGATGCAAATTAAAACTACACTGAGATACCACCTAACTCCAGTCAGAATGGCCATCATCAATAACAAAAAATAACAGATGCTGGAGAGGATATGGCAA
>CAUYQG010182591.1:0-16444 GCA_963574415.1 Tarsius wallacei
GAAGTGTCCCCCCATCCCCAGACAGGTATTTACTGCCATTAATCTCTTCCCCTATCCCTCCCACCCCCCCATCGTTTCCCACCACTGTCAGTCATTTTCTTGTGGTAATACGTTGGATGATCAAGGTCTACTATATGAGTGAGAACATGTGATACTCAGTTTTTTGTGAGAAGTGATTTTTTATATAGCTCACAGGATTCTGTGGGAAATTATATCAACTGAAACAAATGACCTAGTTCCTTCAACTCCTAAAAAAAATTACAAGGGAAAAACAAGGAAGGAAAAGGAGAAAGTTATAAATTACAAGGGTCCCAACAATGACAAAATGTAGTCTTCACTTTGATTCTGATCTAACTAAACTATAACAAGAAAATTATAAAATGATAGAGAAATATAAATATCAGTTGTATGTTTGATAGTATTAAGCAATTATTATGAAAATATTAAGTGTGAAAATATACTCTGGTTGTTTCTTTTTTTAAAAAGAGTTCTTCTAATTTAGAGATATATGTACATAAATATTTACAGTTGAAATTATGTCTGTAATTTTATTCAAAATAACTGTGTGTTGTGTGTGTGTGTATAGGACTACAGAAGGAAGACGATTGTTCAAGAGTTTATAAATATTGAAGCTAGGAAATGGGCATGTGAAGGTTCATTATGCTATTCTTTCTACTTTTATGCATGACTGAAATTTTCCACAGTAAAAATATTTTAAAATGGAAAATATAGAGGGAGAATCTCTAGTGGAAAACTATTCTCAGATTTATTAAGGTTAATAATGATATCTGATATTTACAGAATGCTTAGATGAATTATCTCATTTAATCTTTATGACAATGTTATGAGGTAGGTCTGATTATTATACCCATTTAACAGATAATAACATGGATGTGGATGTAGTCTTTGATCTTATCTTCCTGAGGAGAGTGATGTCTGGATCAGACAGACACCTCTTGAGATACATTGTCCAGAGTGGTTAAGCCAGGTGAGTACCATTCTCACAAATGGTATTTTAACTAAGTGCTCACTGTCTAGGTGTATTACCTGTTAATTACAGTCACCTTGAGTGTCACAAGTTACTTAGAAGAGTGGGCCAGGCATTGTGAAAAAGCCCCTGGATCAGCTGTGTGCCTTTGGGTTGGTTACTTATTTATCTGAGCTTGGATTTCCTCACTTGTAAAAATTACTACCTCAATGCCTGTTGCACTGGGTTGTTGGGAAGATGAGTGCTTTGAAAACTGAAACCCTCGAAGGCATCAGACAAAGAAGCACACTCTACTGTATCCTCAGTGCTTGGCACAGAATGAGTACTTAGAAATGTGTCCTTCCTGGCTGCCTCCCTTCCTTTTATGAGTTTGGTGAAAAATTCAAGTGGTCTCCTGGGCCACTCAGACCCGCTACAACCTCAGCTTTCTGTATTCAGGGATGACTGTGACAAATGAGTTAAACGGTATAGATAAAATCACCTGGGACTTTTTTGCTCTTCTATTGTATGTCACACTGGTCACACACACACACACACACACACACACACACACACACACGATTATTTCTAAGGCCTTCATGGTTCAAATAATGGGGTTTGTGTTACTCACTTTCCACTTCGCTTTTGTGTACTTTGTCAAGTAGAATAATCCTTTTCCTGGAAATACTAAAACAATCATGGTTAAAATGGCCATTTAAGATGAGAAAGCAGCCAAAGAGAGGACACAAATCTAGTTGAATGAAGTCGAAAGATACTGAGAGAGCTTACAGATATGTTTTCATAACCAATTCGGTGTCTTTAAGAAAGTGTGATGGAAGGTCTCAGAAGACTTCTACTGAACCAAAAGCGGGCAAAGGTGGATTTCAGAAACTAAGGATTGATATTTAGTATTCATAGCAATAACGTAGAATATTTTAAACATCTAGAGCATAAAGCAGGGATCACTAGGCAGCAGCATGGAGTCACCAAGAATAAGGCATCCAAAATTAAGCTCATTTCCTTTATGGCGGGGTTGCCAAAGTAGGTTATAGGGCTGCAACACACATGATTCCATCAGGATTTCAGTGGCTCAAGTAACATGCTTCCTCAATTTACTCATATAGACCACGTGTAGTAACATATCTAAAGAGAGGCCTGCTCTGTTCTGGGTACCAATGTCTTAAGAGGGCTTCTGACTCTGAAGATTATAACTGGAATTATAACTCTGGAAATTATAACTGAGGAGAAGAGAGGAGTTTTCTTATCTGCAATTTTTGGGAAATGCTACCACAAGTAGTGCTATGACGACACTGAAAAACATGGCTGGAAGTTGTGTGAGGCTGAAGTTCATAGTTGTCCAGGCCCTGAGAAATTGGCTATGCAAATGGAGGGGAAGGATATTGGACATGGGATAAATGCAACAAGATTGATTCTGAATTAAATGTGGAGGGTGAAGATGGGAGCAAACTCTTTTTTGACTTCACTCAATTGAATCTGAGCTCTTCTTCCAAATCTTGATTTATACCACTCTAGTGGTAATTTTGACTTCTAATATGATTTAACCTGTCTTATTGTCTCAATGCACATGCCATTTGAAGAGAGGAACTCTGCTGACTTCATTCTTGAATTCTTGTAGCTACTGGGCTGGTTGTCAGTAAGTATTTTCCTTTTAATACCATTTCTATTGTTTTCAAATAGCTATTAAGTTTACACCTTTTTTTCCCCAAGAAGATAACAACCAAAGGAAAAATGCTTTGATTTAATCTCCAAGTAAACTATTAGAAAATATTTTTCTTTTTACATGTTGGTGGCCTCTTCTATCCTCTTCTAATTCTGGCCTCTTCTGACCTAATCACAACAGGCAAATTGTTCTTCATATGTGGAAGGAAAAAGTTCTTCATCCTTTTAATACCTTAATTATCAAGTTGAAGTTTCTCACTAACTCAATGGAATACAACAATAGCTGTGTTCAAAATGCAGATTTATCCCAATTATCAAGTCTAGTTATGAGGAGCCTCTGAATTGGAGTCTACTCTGTGATGGGGAAAAAGATATCCATGACTCAAGGAGATCAGTCTCCTTGAACATGTGTGCTGTGGAGGAGGCAGGGTGTGGTACCTTCATTGTTCAAGAACACAGATAATTTGGATTAGAATCAGATTCTACCATTAACTAGCTATGTGATCTTGGGCAAATTACTTAAACTCTCTGTGCCTCAGTTTCCTCACCTGTACAATGCAAATAGTAATAGTACCCACCCCATATGGTTGTAGGCATGTTTGAATGACTTCTCATATATAAGTACTTAGAGTAGTGCACAGGTGGTAAGTACTACATAAGTGAATTTTTTTCATTGCTTTCATTCACAAGGCTAATCAGATAGGGAATGTTTACTTGGGAAAAAAAAATATGGAAAAGTTAATCATCCTCTTTTATCTTTTTGCTTTCTCTTCTGGTTTTGCAATAGAACCATAGTTTGACTTGGAGAGAAGAAAGGGCAGATGATACAGGGAAGGAAGAAGAGAAAGAAAGGAAAAATGACAGCTGATGTTATATGCTGCTGTTCATTTCTACCCAGAATTGGAGTACATAGGGCATTGATGGACAGTAATTCCTAGAAAAACGAATTCCAGAGTTGGTATAAACAGCCATTGAGTCATTATTATAAATTCCACATCTGAAGCATTCAGCCAGGGACAAAACCAATCTGTTTGTCCCCAATAATCAGTAGTTTGATCTGGCAGTACAATTAAGTCAACGGATGGCGACTAAGCTACTCTCTATGTATTGACTGTTGTTGATTTAAAAGCTAAGGTCCTTCTCTCTGGTGTAAGTGGCATGTAGGTTAATGACATTTAATGGTATTTTCATGCTAATAACCTCAACTTGCTGACATCTTGAGATGCATTTATTTGGCTTTTATATTATAACTTTTTTTGCTACCCAAGTTTTTGACTGGAAATTTTATGTTAGTAAATAATGCATATTTAATAAAAAAGATACTAGAAATGTGTGAAGGAATCTTGTTGGGGATGAAGGACCTATATGGTATATGATAAGTTTTCAGTAAATATAGATTGAATGAATACAGGAGTAAGATTCATTGCAGGCAGTTTATAGCAAATTGTCTAATTTAATATGACTAGGTGTAACGTGTATGCAACCTGTGAATGGCAAAGAAACCAGAGACACCTTGAATTGTATTCAAAGGAATATGTTGAATCTGAAGATATAAGGCAAAAAAGAGTTAAGAGGGCATGTTGGAACTGACTTGCCATGACTCATGTAAAGAAATGAATCTCCAGAAATACAAAAGTGTGATTTTTTTCTGGTCTATTACCAAATTAGTATGTGCGCTTCTAGGTGTATATATTTTTAAAAAAACAATTAAATCAGAGTTTTCTTACATAAAACCTTCATATTTTCATCACTGGACAAATTGTTTCAAATTGCTGTTATTCAGACTTTTGACAAATTTATTCTTTCCTTTTCCTTGTCTTTTTCCTTACTGCACATCACATTTCTCACTAGACAGAAACTGGTTCACTATATGATATAAAATAAAATATATCAAGGTTATTGGCATACATGGGTGCTTTCCTGTAGGAGACATCGAATTATGTATTCTGCAGAACTTCTAGAAAACATAATGTCTACCCTCCTAGAATTTACATGTGAACATATTGAAAGGCAGGCTTTTCTTTTTTTTTTTTTTAAAGCAAACTGATTGCTTATTAGAACTCAAAATATAGACATGAGGTAATGGCATATCTTCCATATGCATGAATAACCTATGCAATCTCTTTAAATAACAGATAAGGTAGTTCAAAATGTGCATCTTTGTTAGATGAATGCAAATGTAACTCAATTTCCTGAAAATAATGTATTTCATTTAGTTGATTCCATATCCCCAATCTGGGTTCTTATGTTACTGATTTATCTTAGTCACTCTTCTCTCTTCCTTTATCTATGTATTTATTGATCTATCTTTGCTCCAGTGCCATGTGTCTTCTGATTTCCCTTCTCCCTCAGAGTGAAAAATGCAAAAACCTGTTGCTTGTCTAACTTCTCTCGTGACCTTTCCCCCTTGCTCATTTTGCTTCAGACAAGGCTTCTCACATTTTTGGTGAGGATCAGGATAATGGGGGAAGAGAAGGAGATGTGAAAACATGGATGGCTGTACTTCACTCCTAAATCCTAGATTATGACAAAGTAGGTCTGAGAATCGGCATTTCTGGCCAAGTTTCAGGTGCTGTTTCTACCGCAGAGCGGAAGACCACATCAGGGTTCCAGTTCAACTCATCCACTTCCTTTCTGTTCCTAGAATTCTACAGGCTTGTTCCCACCTCAGGGCCTTTGCACTTCTTGCTTCCTCTGCTTGGAAAGCCCTTTCACAGATATTCTTCGTGTGTTTTCTTAAATGTTGTTTTCTCATGAGGGCTGCTTTGGTCACTGATTTAAAATAGCAACTCCCCCTTGTCTCATACTGCTCCTTGCCCCCTTTCCTGCTTTATTTTTTTTTCCTATTTATCTTTTATTCATTTAATATGTTATTTAGTTGATCCCTTTATAGGTTTTTTTTTTTCATTTGTTACCCTACTAGAGTGTAAGCACCCAAAGTGTAGGAATTGCCTATATTTGCTTGGTTGGTTTCCTGTTGTGTCCTCAGCATCTTGAACAGTTCCTGAGATATAGTAAGCCTCAACAAGCACTTGCTGAATGAATGAATGATGGAGATTCACTAAGAGTTTATAATAGGGTTCCAAAAGAATTATTTTTATTTTTATTTCCGTAGATTTAGAGGGTACAAATGATTTTTGGTTACATGAATGCATCGCATAGTGGGAAGGAGGTCAGGGCTTTAACTACACCCTACAACCCCATCTGTGCACATTGTACCCAATAGATTATTTTTCATTTCTCCCCCTTCTGAGTCTTCAGTGTCCATTATGCCATTCTGTATGTCTTTGCAGACCCTAGTTCCCACTTATAAGTGAGAACATGCTGTGATTGGTTTTCCGTTCTTGCATTACTTCGGATAACGGACACCAGTTCCACCCAAGTTTCTGCAAAAGACATGAGTGCATTATTTTTAATGACAGAATAGTATTCCATAGTATGCAAAAGAATTATTGAAACCACAAAAAGTGGTTCAGTGATGGTTATAATTAATGAATACTGAGGGCTCATAGCTCTCTAGAAGCTTTGAGAAAATGTTTACTTTTTAGGAGTTTATATCCTGAAAGACATGCGATTATTAAAGAAGCATAAAGAAACAGATGAACCAGATGAAATTAAACACATGATTGAGGCCTAGCCCAGTACTGAGTGCAAAAGAGTTGAGGCCCTTCTGGTGAGAAACTAACGCTCTTCTTACCAGGACTTTCTTTTTCTGTTTTTTCTTAGATTAAAGGATAATACTCCCACAAATGTTCATTTTTTTAGAAGTGATCTGAGCTGACTTACAGTAAATATAGATACATATAATAAATAAATGACAATGCATGAATAATTATATAAGAATCTGGTAATATAATAGATAAATAGATAGTAATGACTAGTCATAGAAATGACCACTGCATATTAAATACCCGTGGATTCAATTTCACTGTAGCATTATATTATAACCTTAAGACGAGCTACTTCCTTGGCTGTGTGCTTTAATTTTTTGATAAAATAAAATACATATACTTATAGGGCAAAGATATATGTCTGTTTTATTCCTCAGTGTTTCTGTGGTAAACTGAAGATATAAGCATCTGTTCTTGAAGTCTAGACTCATTATCTTCTCGGTAATGTAATTTTGATAAGTGCAAAACCTTACTCATATCAACTCTGCCCTTTGAAATAAACTGGCACCTTAGTCAAAAACACAAACAATGGAGAGATATCAAGCCTCAAATAATGCAATCATCATTCATAGTGATATTAATTCTCAATCACTCTTAGGTATTTTTTAACTCTTGTAGTTTAAGCCTAATACTATGAATTTCTATCCATGATTATATACTTATGAAATTTTCATCATGCATATTGCTCTGATAGAAATTTTTGGAAGACAGAAAGAATTGTTAATTATTCCATCGTCATGTGTGGTAATCTCTTTCAAACCCTTTTCTGGAATTGATAGAGATATTTTTCAAGCCTTGCAAGTAATAATTATATTATTGAAAAAGTGACAGCTTGTATGTACTAACTGTGAGCTGTGTACTTTTAGAGGAAACATGCAAATCAGGGCTCATGGAGGGCTGCATAATAACAGCCTCTCATTATGTCATATTTCCCTGAAATTGTATCATATTTACATATACTGGCACAAGGATGACACCATAGAGGGTCCTGTGGTGACACATTTGTGGGATGTGACCTCTTCATGGCAAAAATGAACACGGGAAGCTCTACTAGCCTGAGGAGACCTCGACACTCTACACTTCAGCAGTTCCCAAAAGAAATACGTGAAGAGGCAATTTGAAGCATGTTGGACTTTGTTTGGAATCCAGATTTCTGCTTTTAGAGCTACTTACCATGTACTTAAGGAATTCTCATACAATTGAAAGCAATCTGTGGGTTATTGCATTTATTTTTGCCTTACTGCCCTGTAGCAGTAAACTGTCAGAATACAACAGAATTGGAATGTGATGCTTGTTTCATGTGATTTTTACAAGGAGTATGACCGATTTAACTGACAAAGAAACACAATAGTCAATGCATTTGCTTAAACATTAACACTGCTATCAGTGTTGATTGACATTCAGAAAGCCCCAGCAGCATCTTTTCTTTGCTGCAGCATGATTTAAACATGTATCCATGAGGAAATGCAGCGTTCCTGGGAGGCAGGCCCTGGTCAGGGGTAAAGGAATTTGTCTGGACCTAACACAGCACTTGTCACATCATGGGCATACATGGAATAGGAAAACACACACACACACACACACACACACACACACACACTTATTATAGTTATAGCTGCTTTGATTTCATTAGTACAGTATTTTTAATGTTCAAGAATATGGTTAAGGAGTGCAAAAATGATCTTCAACATAAAAGTACTAATATATGGCAGCCACTGTCCCTGGTACTCATTTTGATGTGTTTTCTCTACTATATGGGATAATGTAGAAAATTGCCTGTCTAACATTAAATGAATTTCCTTTTACAAATATGAAAGTCAAACCACATCTTCTACCTGTGCAATCCCTACTTCCTCCATCACGGAGGAGGCCTGCTTGGGTCAGTGGTATTTAAGCAGAGACTTTCCCACTCCTAATATTAACTTCATGCAGTTCCAGACTTTGGGAATAGAACTTAAGCTAAAGGAATTTAAGATCATTGTGTAAGCAACCCTTACTGAATGCAGGCTCTGTAGAGAATATCTTCATTTTACTGGGGCCATGGGGAGCTATAAAAGGAAATGCAATGCTTCAAAGTTTATAATTAAACTGTACAAAGGGGCTAATACAAATAAAGATATTTAATTATAAAATACAAATTACTGACTTCTAAAACTAACATTTTTTAACCTCTCCAATGAATGCTTTTCATTTTAAAGTAGTCCGCATGAGCAGATAATATAAATTTGTCTAACAAGGAGGCCATTTCTCAAGAGAGTTTTGGAACCATGTCACATTTTTTTGGTATTCTCAGAGGAGGATATTGCATGTCGTTTGCCAGAATTTTGGAAATAACCAAAAAGTATTTGTAACTGTGTCTGGTGAATAATACCGACATTCAGAAAGGTTAACATCAGGCTTGAATAAAATAAAAACTATGTCTAGAATTATTGCAATAGAGAAGATAACCATTGGTCTTAGCCAATGTATTTGTGTCATATAGAATTCCTTAACTGTTGGAGTTAGTTTTAACATTTTTATCTATTAAAACCAATTTGGGCCATATGGTACAATATGCAGCACACACAGAAATCAGAATCTGTCACTTCAACAAAACCAGATATCAAAAAAAAATCTTGATGTTCAATTATAATTTTTATATAAGTGCTTTCTGGATCCTAAGGATATTAGAGTCCTCTAGTAAAGATACTGAACATTTTGTATTATATTAAAAGAAATACCTAAAAATTAAAAAACATAGGTTTTAGCCTACTTTTTTGAAAACAAAAGAAAATGACCCATCCAATTTTTTTCATTTGTCACCTAAAACGCACAGCATAATTTTTCCAGAAACTTTTATTGTGACCTAATGGTTTCATAACAAGTCAAATTAGTTTTAATTCTACCATGTAGGAGTCATTTCATTTTGGTCTCAGTTTCCTTATCTGTATAAAGAGGAAGCTGGACTGAATGGACATTAATATCCTTTTTAGCACTATTCTCTTGTAATGATTTGCTCTTTCCTTTAATATAAGCTCTTAGCCACCATTTGTGTCTTAATTCAATGAATTAAGTCATTGACATTTTAACCTTTTTTATGAATGAATCTCAGAGACTGATCAAATAGTCATTCCATGTAGCAACAGAAACATCTTTCACAGTCTTTTTAAAAAGTTTGTTGCCATTAAAATCCTGGCTGTCAACCTTCATTCCCAGAAGCTTATTTTAGCGTGTCAAGTGGATCTGTTGGAGATTTATCACACAGACCTCCACGTTAATTTTTTGCTTTAAGTGATTACCCATTTTTGTTCTGACATAAAGCAATATTCACTGCAGCTGTAGCATATGACAGTTGACTGGCTGAACTTGGAAATACTGCTGCTGCTAGTTGAAACATGTTGCCATAGATTCTTGCTGCAGTGTGATTGCTCTTCTGCCTTCACGAGTTATTCAAGAAGAAAATTAGTCTCATTTCTTTGCAGAGACACTTTGCATAAACATGTAGTCATCATTGATCTACAAGTCATATAAAGTTAAATGTAATCAATTACAGTTGTATGTAAGTATTCAGGGTGCTACTGTAGGGGTGTCCTTGCTGCCAATGGCTGAGAAGGGTTGATAGCATCATATAAGAGACCCTTATTCATTTTCAGCTGGAGTCCCTTGATCTAAGAATGCACTGGCATGTTTTTATGAGTATAAATACTCACAGATGTCCTCATTCTCTCTGAATGGTTTGGATGCCATTTTGAGACTGGTTAGAACTCCTCCCCACACTCCTTGGTTGAGAGACAGAAATGTCACATATAAGCCAACACCGGTATAATCCAACAATCATTTATACACTTGGCATCAATTCTGGTACTTCAGCTTTCTGCTGGTATTTGTACCATATAAATAGATTCAGTTTAGGAGTCATAGATGTCTGTGGATGTCTCTTTAGGGAAAAGGGGTTTCAATGCACTGAGGAAAGGAATCATGTCCTCTTAGAAGAGAATAGCCGTCAAGGCTGGAAATTTTTTAGCTCTCAGAAGTTTTAAGGGATTTTATTTTTCTATTTACTAATTAGGAACATTTTGAAAACTCAATTTCTTGGCAAAATAAAATAGACAAATGAGATCCACCTTTCCAATGTTAATATTGATTCTACAAAAGAGTAACTTCTTTAACTTGGCTAATCCTAACCCTTAAAACAAAACAAAATAAAACAACAACGACAAAAAAAAACTAGCAAACAAAGCAACATTGCAAGACCAGTGAGTTTTTCACCCGACTGAATGAAATCCTAAGTAAATTATTGGCTTAGACAGTGTTTAGCTCTATGATTTGTTGTTTAGTTTAGGAGAAATTGTATGCACCACTGCACAGCCGCAGCCTGGATTGTGTGTGCTTCGAGCAGCCTTGCTGGGTGACAGAATGGGGTAACAGAGCCATAATTTATAGTCACTAATATGAAGATGTTATATCAATTACCTAAGAAAAAATACCCCACTGGATTTATATCCTTTAGTTATTAAAAAGTGGCAGCTATCTTAAATTAGTTATAGAAACGAAAGAATTTAGCGACAGAAATTAATCACTGTCATGATCCGTACACAGACTCTGAGTTGCAGCGCTCTGCAAAACATTTGTTTCGAAAAGGAAAATTGCTATTATGGTCACCTTAATAGAAACAGACAATCAAACAAATCTTAATTTAAAAGATTGCATGTGGCCATAAATCATAGTGGCACTGAGATTTAAGGAACAAAAAGCAACTTCATAAAGAAATGAGTCATGCCAGGGAGAGCTAGCAAGTGAGGCTGGTGCCATCCTGTCCGTCCATCCTGCAAGTGATGTGGCAAATGTTTTGATATTTCAGCCCTGAGCTAGACTGTTTATTTTGCAGTAAAATGCAGCAATCTCCTAATCTGTTTTCCTGCCATTGATTTTCTGGTTTCATCTGGCCCATTTTCCATCTAGCAAGTAGAAGGACAAACTTATAACAGAAATAGAGTCATGACATCCCCCCAATGAAAATCCATCCATACCTTCCAGGTGCAGTTAGGATTAATTCTAACTCCTTAAAGTAACCTGACTTCACCTCCTGCAGCCCTCCCCTACCGCCCTGGGCTCTAGGCACACTGGCCTATCCTGTCCCTTCCCTCCTCTTGGAGGGACTCCCAAGAGAAGGCCATCCTAATGTTTAATATGCATTGAATGTAACCCACTATTTCTAATACATTTTGTTTCACTTGAGCTGAGTCACATAGCAAAACCAAAACCAAAACAAGAAGACAACAACAACAACAAAACATCCTTAAGGGAAGAATGAGGTAGGGGCTAAGCTCATGAAATTAGAATCACTTACTCAATAACTATGGTATGCAGTGCGTATTGTTAATTGTCAAATTCTGTTTACACATGGTGAAATATATGTACACCTTATCTGATATTTTGTGGTTGAGCACAAGTGTTTGCATGCCTGTGAATGATAGATTCCCCATTATGGAGTGTTACATGGTAGTCACAACATCCTCTTGGAAGGCAAAAGACATCATCAACATAAGCTAAATTTTCCTCATTACTGTATTGCTTCACCATCTGTCTGCCTAGCTTTCTCAGGCTTCTTTAAATAGGCTTCAGACTGGTCAGTGTCACCAAGCATCCAACCCTTACAGATGGGGCCTAGCTGTGGGGCCAACTGAACTGCAGCTGTGTCTACTGTAGGCCAGGACACACTTTTTTTGGCCAGTAACTCTTTTTTGGTTTTGACAATGCCCTGATAGCATTAATATATCAAAAGAAAACTCTACTGTTTTTATTGGTATATGTGTATTTACATATACTTTTTTAACTGAAAATGAAAGCTGCCAACTCTCAGAATAAACAACTCTTTCTCAAAGTCTAGGTTCCCAAGACAGAAGTAATGGGAGCGTTATCTGTAGTCAATGAAGGAAAATCAGCATTTAGCAGCATATTTTCAAGATGGAGGTAATCAGTGTATTCTATATGGAGCATTTTCAATGTGGTCTTTCTTTAAGACCAAAGCACAAGTAGAGTTTGGAAAAGACAACCTTAAGTACAATTTCATTTTTTTTTCAATTATACAGAATATGTAGATTCTCCAAACACCATTCTTCCTGAATGAAGTACAACCTCACGGAAATTCTGTTTCTATATTCTTCCCTATAAGTTAGTCATGTAAGACAGAGGTCAAAATTGGAGAAAAATAAATAGGATAGTATCTAATCTTTCTGCATGGCTCAATTATAGATGGCAAAATTCAGCTTTTCAGGTGAACATACAGAACTGGAAAAAGAATCTAGATGTGTAGCTGCATAGATTAATGGATCGTTTTCATTCCTAGGCCAGAAGGTCTTGACTCAGATGTAGCTTAGCTTTGCTTCGTAACCAATGAGCATATTGATGGAAATGGTGCCTCATTTAAATGACAGGTCTCCCTTCCACCACCATCTGCCTAGTAGTGATGGACAGTTGACGTATACATTAGGATGACTCTGTTTTTTTTTTATTTTAAAATTGTGGGGTACAATTCAGGGCTAGGTATATAAATATTCATTATGCAGGTACCCTTGTTAATGAGATGTGCCCCCTCTTCCCCAGGCAGTTTCCCACTACTGTCAATCCCACCTCCCCATCCTCCCATGCCCCCGCCGTTTCCCACTACTGTCAATCCTCTTCTTATAGTATTACGATAGTTGTTCAAGGTCTACTTATGAGTGAGAACATGTGATACTCAGTTCTTTGTTTCTGTGAAAGATCACTCAGTATTATAGACTCTAGATCCATCCAGGTTGCTGCAAAGTTCATGATTTTGTTCTTGTTTATGGCTGCATAATATTCTGTTGTATATATGTACCACATTTTTTATCCACCTCTTTTGATGGGCAGCATAGTTGGTTCCATGTTTTTGCTATTGTGAACAATGTTGCAATAAACATACGTGTGCAGGTATCTTTTTTATAGAGTGATTTGAGTTCTTCAGGGTATATTTCCAGTAGGGGCATTGAGGGGTTATATGGAAGGTCGGTTTTTAGAACTTTTAGGAATCGCCACACTGTTTTCCACAGGGGTTGTGCTAGTTTACACTCCCACCAACAGTATAGAAGTGTTCCCTTTTCGCCACATCCTCTCCAGCATGTTATTTTTTGAGTTATTGATGATGGCCATTCTAACTGGAGTTAGGTGGTATCTCAGTGTAGTTTTAATTTGCATTTCTTTGATGACTAGTGAGGATGGCTCTTAGCAATAGCTTTATGTGGAAGCACATCATAACTGAAACTGTCACAATGACCCAAAAATTTTTAGGATCTGTTTGATTAGGTTTTTTTTTTTTACTGTCTTAAAAAATGATGTAATACTACAAGAAAAGATTGGCAGTAGCAAGACACTGCCAGGGGGTGGGGGAAGGGACATAGCATCAATAAGGGTGACTGATCCTAATCCAGAAGTGAGAGCTAATGGGAGACCCACGCTTCACCTGTACCTAGATGACTTGTGTACCCAATACTGACTTGTACCGCATATTTTTAAGATAAAAAATAATGGTGTTCTATTTGGTAATGTAGTAACTTATTAAAAGCATAGCATGAAAGGAATTAACAAATTCAATAAACCAACTCGCACCAGAGCCATTGATTTTGCTTGTTAGATCATGGAACCACCTAGCTGCTACTTTAAGCATTTTACTGGTTACTTGCTATAGCTTCTTGTTTTTTAAGGCATCTCACAGAATTGCCAATAGGAACACACAGGAAGAGGGCTGTTCATTTTTACAATATTGATAACACTGATGTTGAATTTAAATGATTGTTTTCCTTCTTTACAACGTCACGTGAATGTAGGTAAATGAGACAGTTTAGGAAAGAGTGTCCATATCTAGAATGATCTGTGAATATTTGCCTTTGTTGAAACTTCCATATTCAATTTGTTTGAACTTCTATATTAATCTACATCTGTCATAATTTCTATAATCCTCTAGTGACCTCTACTTGATCAGAATTTGTGGGAACACTTTTTTTAAATAAGTGGAGATATATTTATCTTTCTGTTTGAAGGAGTGAGGGAGGTGATTTGATAAATAAATTTCTTTGAATTTAAATAAGTACAAAAATAACATTTATTTTACCTGCAGAAAAATGTATTTAAACCCCCTTTAACGGTTTTCATTATATGTAAAATACACAAAAAACTTCTTTAGCATTTAATTCTATGTGTAGATCATTTCTTAACAATACCCTAAATAAAATTCTTTAGAACACTTATTCTGTACCATTGTGGGAAAGTAAATTTTATGTAAAAAATAATTTTTGACTTCAACTTTTTACTTAATTTCAACCTTAATATCTCCCATTTTCACAAACTATTGAGTGATTACATATGCCCTACAGGGCCTAAAGCCTACTATTGGATGTTATGTTAACTTTTTAAAATGTTGTGGGCCGGGCTCGGTGGCTCAGCCTGTAATCCCAGCACTTTGGGAGGCTGAAGCGAATGGATTACCTGAGATCGCGGGTTCAAGACCTGCCGGGGCAACTAGGCAAGGGCTTCTCTATCAATAAATTTAAAAAATTAGCCACGAGTGGTAGCACACACCTGTAGTTCCAGCTACTTGGAAGACTGAGGCAGAAGGATCGCTGGAGCCCAGTAGGTAGATGCGGCGGTGGCTGTGATTGTGCCAGTGCACTCCAGCCTGGGCAACAGAGACAACAACTCAAAAAATAAAAATGGGGCCGGGCTCGGTGGCTCAGCCTGTAATCCCGCGCTTTGGGAGGCTGAGGTGAGTGGATTGCCTGAACCCGCGGGTTCAAGACCCGCCTGGGCAACTTGGTGAGACCTCATCTCTACAATAAATCAAAAAATCAGCCGGGCATGGTAGTGCGTGCCTGTAATTCCAGCTACTCGAAAGGCTGAGGCGGAAGGATTGCCAGAGCCCAGTGGGTCGAGGCTGCAGTGGCCGGGAGCAGCCACTGCACTCCAGTCTGGGCGACAAAGACTCCAACTCAAGATAAATAAATAAATAATAAAAAATAAAAATAAAATGAAAATGTTGTGAACTTGCTTGTTAGAAATGAATAATAGGAGGTAGAATGTCATTTACTTTGTTTCACTGTGAAATCCAGAAATGAGACTTTATGGATCAAATACAACATTACTGGAGAAACTTAAAAGAGACTATAGTGTATAAAACAAGATATGTTTTTTGATTTGGTAGAGAAACATAATTCTTGTAACATTTTTCACTTGTATAGAAGCCTTTCTAAAAAAGTCACCTATTGTTGATTATAATGTAATTAATACGTAATAATGATTACATTTCACAACTTACACGCTAATTAGAACTTTAAGTACTTTTTCCCATATAATAATTGTTGCAAGTGTTTTGGATTCTAAAAGACTATATCAGGTCAATTACGAGTTTAAAAGCATGATTTTGTGTACTGCCTAGTGATAAAACAACTATTTTTTTTTACATTTTCTTATAGGAAATTCCACTGGCAGTATGAATTTGGGAGCTAGGAGTGTGTCTGTTCATTTTAACTGTAGCCACAATACAATATTCAGCTTTCTGTTCATTAAGAACTCATGGATTCTATGATAATCTACTCCCTTTAGTCCCGTTTTTTATATCAAATGACTAAAATGGCAGAAACATTTTATTTTTTGTTGTGATACTTTGTTTAACATGATTTCCTTAACTAACTGCTGCTAAGTAAAAAAAATCGTAAATCTATAAACTCTTAAGAGTAGTGGAGCTTTAGAGATCATGTAATTCAACCAATTTAACAAATGAGAGTCCTGAGTCCCAGTGAGATCAAATGCCTTGCCTGAAATCGTGTCAGAACCAGATGTAGAACTTAGGACTTCTTGAAGGGCACAGGGAACAGTCAGAGCCCCCCCCCCAAGATGGCACCGACCACTTGGGCCATATGGAAACAACAAAGGCCCTAAGTTCCAGCTTCCCCCTATAGAATTTCTCCCACGAGCAAAGTTCAAACTTGCTAGCCAACAATCTCCTCCTATGACAAATCAGCCTTATAATACCCTCCAATAGTAATCTCGGCCCGCCCTATTTCCCCTCTGCTCTACCCAATAGGATGCTAGCACGACCTCTTCCTGCCCTGGCAAAACTAATAAATACAGC
>CAUYQG010182592.1:0-19274 GCA_963574415.1 Tarsius wallacei
CCTAGAATACTTTCAATAGGATTGGTATCAGCTCCGCCTTGTATGTTTTGTAGAATTCTGCTGCGAAGCTGTTTGGTCTAGGACTTTTTTTTTTTTGTAGGTAGTTTTCTTATGACGGAATCAATTTCCTGGGTTGTTATCGGTCTGTGTAGTGTCTCAATGTCTTCTTGTTTCAACCTGGGGGGCTGTGTGATGTCAGAAAGTCCTCTATTTCATTTAGTTATCGAGTTTGTTTCCATGGAGTATGCCTTATAATCTTTGATAATCTTTTGTATTTCTTTGAGGTGAGTTGTTATTTGATATTTTGTGTTTCTGATTGTTTTTATCTGGGCTTTTTCTTGGTCATTATGGCTAGTGGTCCATTCTTGTTTATCCTTTCAAAGAATCAGCTTTTTGTTTCATTGATTTTTTTCTACATTTTTGTCTTTTATGTCCCGTATTTGGGCTTTTACTTTTGTGATCTGGATTCTTCTGCTGAAGTTAGGGTTTTGGGGGTCTTGCCTTTCCAGCTCCTTTAGGTGATTTGTCAGGTTGTTAACTTGTTATCTTTCTATTTTCTTAATGTGTGTTCATAAAGATATAAATTCCCTCTTCGTACTGTTTTCATGGCATCCCAGAGGTTTTGGTAGAATGTTTCTTTGTTTTCATTTGTTTCCAGGAATCTTTTAATTTCTGTTTTGACTTCTGTGTTGACCCGGGAGTTGCTCAGCATCATGCTGTTTAGTGTGCAAGTATTTGTGGGCTTTGGGGGAATTTTGTTGGTGTTGATATTTTATTTTTATTACACTGTGATCTGAGAAGGTGCATGGCAGTATTTTAATCTTACGCAGTTTGTTTATGCTTGATTTATGGCTGAGGATGTGATCTATCTTGGAGTATGTTCCATATGGTGATTTTTATTTTTATTTATTTTTTAATTTTTTTTTGAGTTGGAGTCTCACTCTGTCACCCAGACTGGAGTGCAGTGGCCACTCCTGGTCACTGCAGCCTCGACCTGCTGGGCTCCGGCGATCCTTCTGCCTCAGCCTTCCAAGTAGCTGGAACTACAGGCACGCGCTACCATACCCGGCTAATTTTTGATTTATTGTAGAGATGAGGTCTCGCCAAGTTGGCCAGGCGGGTCTCGAACCCGCGGGCTCAGGCAATCCACTCACCTCAGCCTCCCCAAGTGAGGAAGCTCTGAGTTTCTTTCTTCTGCTTGATTAATTCTGCTTTCCATGCTTGTCGCCTTGTTGTTTATTTCCTGGATGAAGTTTTTTATGGCCAAAATCTGGGTTACAACTTCTTTCAGTGTTGCATCTTGTCTTTCTTGCATCTTATTCACTCTTTTCATCCATTTCCAAATCCTTGTTGTGTTCTGGGGCCAGTCACTGGTGATTTCCACTGTTTGGACTCTGAGGTCTGATTTTTCAGGCATTGTATTTTTGGTACTCTGGGAATTACCTGTGTTCTTCCATTGATTTTTTTCCTCACTTGTGACAGATCTATTTCGTTTCTCTTTAGTTCTGTTATTCAGTGGCAGTGGGAGGGGCTTTCACTTCTGATGTTTGCTTAGCTCTCTAGTCTTCCTTGATCAGGGCTCTGTTTGTTCTATTTTGAAACAGTGCTGGGGTTAGGTAACTTTGCTGTCTCTTGTAGTTTTGAGAGTCAAATAAGGTGGAGGATGGGAACTGAAGAAATTCTGATCTCTTGGTGGGGGGTCTTCCCCATCTTTTTCTGGTCACACACTTTGTCCCATGGTAGAATCATGGTAGAGAATGGAGATCCTCAGACCCTCCACTCATCCTTTCCCTACAAAGTTTGTGTTTATAGGATACTCCCTCTGGGTCATGGTAGGCTCCAGAGTAGTTAACCCGCCAGTCACAGAGATTGAGCCTGTTGCATCTCGGTGGGAGTTCTGGAGCACTAAACCAGTTTTCAAGATGGTGGCAGCGTTCCTGTTTCATCTTCTCTGATGGGGCTCTGTCTCTGGCCTCCTCACTGTGCTCCTTCCATGACCCTTGCTGCCAGTGTCCAGCCAGGTGCTGCAGGGGTGAGGCAGAGCTTGGAGCTGGCAGTCACTCCTGGCAGCCTCTTCTCAGGAAGGACTTTGTCAACTTCAAAAAATGGTGCTCAACTTCTGTGTTCCAGGTGGCACTAGGGTCCAAGCAGAGCAGCTGCAGCACCAGCCACTGCAGCAGGAGAGCCCTGGCCACTTGTTCTTGAATCCCCACTCAGTCAGCCCTCATATGCCCACTTATTCACAGACATGTGTGAAAAATTGTCCACACATTCACTCACTCACACAGGGACTTGCATAGTCTGACTGACTCTGCCTCCACCTTCCCCCTCTTTCCCTGTTGCGATTTGTTGTAGACCTTTACCTATGAGGGGACCTCAGAAAGTACATGGAAAAGTATATTATTTTTTAAAAAACTGTATATGGATTAAATTTTTTTTGCACCAAAATTAACTTGTACTACTTTGTTATATCATTTCTGAACAGGATTTAGTTTGAGACACTAAGAAGAAAAAGACATCGGTTTGAATAGATCTCCTATGAGAACAGCATGAATTCCATTAAAACAGAATAAGAATGTCAAATTTATAGTGAAGCTTGGGTGAAAGAATGGTGAAATTATTGATGCTTTACAAAAAGTTCATGGGGCCAATGCCCTAAAAAAAATCAGCAGTTTACAAAATGGTTAACATATCTTAAGAAGAAATGAGACAGTATTGAAGATGAAGTTTACAGTAGCAGAGTATCCACATCAATTTGTGAGGAATGAAATTAATCTTATTCATGTTCTGACTGAAAAGAAATTATGACCAACAGCAGAAACAATATGGTCCAGCTTACACAATTCTGACAGAGAAATTAAAGTTGAGCAAACCTTCCCACTTGACAAATGCCAAAACCATTGTGCTAGATGAACTGCAGACAAGAGCAAAGCTTTTATGAAAACTTTGAACAGGTGGATTCAAGATCCTGAAGCATTTCTTCAAACAATTGTAAAAGAATGTGAAATGTGGCTTTACTAGTATGATATTGAAGAAAAACCAAGCAAAGCAATGGTTTCCAAGAGGTGGAAGTGATACAGTTAAAGCATTTTGGGATGCTGAAGGCATTTTGCTTGTTGACTTTCTGGAGAGTCAAAGAAAGATACTATCTGCTTATTATTAGAAATGCAAAAAAAAAAAAAAAAGGCCCAGGAAAGTTTTACCAGAGAGTCCTTCTCCACCATCACAATGATCATGCTCATTCCTTTCATCTAAGTGAGGGCAATTGTGAGAGTTTTGATGGGAAGTTGTTAGATATCCCCCTTAAAATCCTGATTTGGTTCCTCCTGAATTCTTTTTGTTTATCTTTAATAATCTGTAAAAGATAATTAGGAATAAAGTTGCTGGATTGTCAGATATGTGTGTGCTATTTTCCAAAGTGGCAGCAGCAGTGTGCAGTGTCATCAAGAGTAGATGGTCATCCTAGTTGCTCTACAACTTAACATGTCCTGTTGTCAGCCTTTCAGTTTCCACCAGTTCACTGGGTATAAGATGACATTTCAGTGTAGTTTTATTTTGCATTATCATGAATAATACTGAGATTGAGCATCCAGTCATTTGTTCCTTGGTCATATTTGTTTCCTCTTATGTAAAATATCTGCTTAAATTTTTTCCTCATTTTTATACTGGATTGTTTATGTTAGTTTTATGATTTTGTAAGACTTCTTTATCTATTTACCTATTAATCAATCAATAATTATATATTTATTTTTCATCACAAATGTCTTCTCTAAGTTTATTACTTATTCCATGTCTTATAATGTCTTCCAATTAACAGTGATTATTTGAATTTAGTCAAGTGTATCAGTCTTTTTGTGATAGTACTTCCTGTAGTTTGCTTAAGAAAGTTGTCTTTACTCTGAGATCACAAAGATATTCTATGTTTTCTTATAAGAGTTTTAAGGTTTTTTTTAACATTTAAGTCCTTGATCCATATGGAACTGATTTTTTATCTGTGAAGAAGTATCGTTTTCCCCTCTTGGATAGCCAAATGTCCCAACTTTATTTAGGGAATTGGTTCTTTCTTCATTAGTCTTCAGGGCATTCTCCATCAGAAATCAAGTTTTCTGATATGTGTGGATCCATTTTGGGTTCCTTCATTCTGTTCTATTCATTAATTTGTCATTCCCATACTACCTTCTTACTGTCTAAATCATAGTTGTTTATAATAAATCTTGATATTTGGAAGTTTAAAAAATCTGTAAAGGGCATCCATTTTTCTTCAGTTAGTAGTAAAAAAGACTGCGTTGACTGACTGAGTTTAATATCCAGAACCCTCGGTTCTTTAGGGATGGGAGAAATAGCTGGTATTATCACTTACAGAATTGTCTTGAACTTAATGGAGTGAATGTTGAGAAATAAAGTTTATATTTTAATTCCATTTTTCTATGAACTTTTTGAAATCCCTTTGTGAAGACGAGAATTTAATCAAATGGTAGCAGAAAATCATTGTCTTTAAGAAACACATTTACCATGACTAATGATAGGAACATGTATACAATAAGATTTTTAAAACAAGAGTGGAAGGTCAGGAGTCCAGTATTTGAGACACAATATATGTATCCCAGAAACCCATACTTACAGCAGTTTCTGCAATTAGACATTGACTTATGCTCTGGACTTTTTTTTTTTTTTTGCCAGCCAGGCAAGCAAGCAAACAAAACAAAATATAATGGCCTATTTGGATTTTATTGTCTGATAAACAAAGCATATAATTTTCTGGGTGAGTTGAAGATTTTTTAAAGCATATTATTCTAAAAGACATTTATTTTGTGGGTTTGTTTACAATGAACAACTTAATTGAAAATCTCTTCAATAGCAATTTTACACAAGATTTAAGCATATTTTTTCTATAACCATTTCATATTCCAAATCTGTATAGAAGCAGATGGTATTATGTTAATTATTGTTCCAAGAAGACATTTATATGGGGTATAAAAATAATGTAGTCTTGTAGCTTCCTGCTGCTCAACTTATACAGGAATAAAACTGAGAGATTCCAGAGGAGAAATAAATGGTTAGCATGTCCTTAGACTTAAAATATAAATGATTTCAAAGACATTTAACATTTATTTTAAGATTAAACTATCTGCAAAGTATCGTGATATTAGTAAACATAAAAATAAGCTTGAAGAAAAGTGACACTTTGATATTTATTCATGTCAAGTGTTTATTGAGTACCTACAAAATGTCTGGCACCCTTCTAGACACTTAGATTACAACAGCGAACAAAATAGACAATGATCCCTGCCCCCACAAATCAATGTTTTGAAAATTAAAGACCCAGACTTGTTTCACGCTCAGATGAGCAACAGCTATGAGCTTTGGTGGGGGAGGTGAAGTAATTAGCCAAGAAAGGAAAGACCTTTGAAATTCGTTTATTTGTTCATCCAGTCATTCACTCATTCTGTAACATTTAGTTAAGTGATTGCTAATAAATTAGGCACTGGCTCAGACTGAGATAGGTGAGTCAAGCCCATGAGACAGTCATCAGAAAGAAAGACTGCTAGGCCAATTTGCATGAATACAGAGACTAACAAAGAAGAGTTAGTGTGACAAATACTGGTATAAAATAAAAGAATATCCTGCCATAGAGAGTCCTACAGAAATGTGCATTTTCAGGAGTGTTCTCCTAACTGGGAATTTTCAGAGACTGAATTACATGCATCTTAGAAGAAATTCTCTAACATCAATTCCAACTTTGAATGTATTCACTCTTATAGTCCTACCTCTTAGTAAATGCCCAATGTATACATGACTCTGGGGCCCTCTGTGCTGAGCCTAACAGAACATCCTGAAGGAAAAGGCTTAGAAATGAGGGGGTGTTTGGATAACAAGTTGTTTTGCATCATACTGTTAAGTTTTCATTCCCATGATGCCCTGCTGGTTGTTTCTGAAAGTCAACTTCACAGTGGCAAAAGTGGAGGTGAGCTAATATTTGGAAGAGATTTTCTGTATACGTGTTTTTCTGGTCTGAGTCCGGACCATTTGCCACCTGACTTTTGTCTGGAGAGTTAAGATTGATTTAAGATGGTTGTTAAATACATGACTTTTCAAAGTTCTTTAAATGCCCATGTTGATTTGATATGGTTTGATAGGATATTCACTGTGATGTACAGTGGCATTAATGTGCTTAAAGCCCAAAGGTGAATTAGAAAATAATTACTCTAGAAAGAGGATCATTCCCTGAGTTTTATTTGTTTTGTAGCTAGGTATGAATGCAAAATTTTTCATCTCACTAACATTCTCCCTGACTTCAGGATGGCAGCAGTCACAAACATCATATAGGTGGGACCAATGACTCTCAATCTACAATCCCTTAGAATACGGGACCTGGGCATCTTATGACACTAACAGTGGGAGTCACTTCCTGACTGGAGAAAGATGAAGTTACTGGAAAATTTTTTCTCCATTAACCTTTTTTTCTCATAATTTTTCCCCTTTAAATGTTTCTGCTTTTTTTTTTTCCGGAATCTCAGAACAAATAATCCTGAATTAGCACAATGTGATATATTTTGTCATTTAAAGCTTTATTAACAATATTTTGTTGTGTTCAGAAAAGAATAGTATAATTTTCAGAGGTTCCACTGTCCAAACAAACTTGAGAATAGCTGTGTGAGAAGTTCCTTTAATTTATTTATTCAATAATTATTCATTAATTGTCCTCTATGAATATATCGTTAATAATATGGGAAATAGTTACATAAATTTGAAACACACTAGTAATTCTTAGATAAAAATTCTGAAATAGCTTGAAAATATAATGGGATATTGAATAAATATGATATAAGATGTGATATAATAACACAAAATAGTTAAACTCCAAAGAGTTTCAGTAAACCAATAGTTCATTTCAATTGGAGATGTAGAGATAAAGTAGTCTTGAAGATTGCTGGGTTAGGAGCATTTTCATGGGCATGGGCAACAAATACAGAGGTGTTAAAAGGCAAAAATTGTTTACAGGAGAATGAGTTTCCTTGAAATTATGATATTTGGTAGGGTGGAGTAGGACAGTCTGGGTAGTTAAGTGGAGACAAGTCATTCAATAAATATGTATTTAATACTTCCTCCCAGCCATGTTCTTCCCCCAGTTTATGAGGGCCGTGGATGCCACATCAATGATTTGGAGGACATTCTCATTGCTTTCATGTTAAAATTCAAAATCAGTGGCTTGACCCTAACTTTGTAATTGAAAATGGACTTGGCAGAAATCTGGTGGGTAGACTGGAGAGAAGTAAGGCCAAAGGCATGGTGACAAATGGAAGAATATTACAACAATTCAGACAAAATAAGAAGAGGATTGGAAATGATGCAATGGTAGTAAGACTAGAAAAGTGAGGTTGGTCTGTGTCTCTCATCATAGATAATTTGCTACTAGATAGCCACAGCTATATTTCCCATTATGGACTATCTCAGGTCTTTGATAGCTCATGGACGGCACCATCAATATAAGTTCTTAAAAATTGTCTTTAATTCTTAGCTATGAAGTCTGAAACATAATAGAAGATATATGAGCTTTCTATTTTCATTAATTTACTAAATAAACAGGTATTTATTTAGTACCTAAAGGTTGCTAGAAATAGAGTGGTAAACAAGACAACTGCCCTATGCAGTTTATATCCTCATTAAAAAAACAGATGAAGAACATGTAAACAAATAAAAATATGCATATGTACTGCTTTGTTTTTTAATTATCTTGGTATGCTACCTACACTAGTCCAAATATGCATCTTTGTAGCCTTAATATAATCATATGAATATATGCCCTAATCTCTTGACCAAAGGCCCTAGGCCTTATTGATATCAAGAGAAAAATTTAAGATTTGGTGGACGGAGGAGGTCCTTGAGGACATATTTTTAAAGCAACAATGGATTAAGCATGTCTATTTCAACAAAAAATTGAGAGGACTTACTTTACTCATATCAAGATGATAAAAACTGTAGTAAAATGTTGATCCACATTTAATTAATCACAAATAGTGACAATGCAGGATGGTTGAGAAAAGATGGTTCTTTCAATAAATAATGCTGAGTTAATTAGATATTCTTATGTAGAAAAGGAAATTCAAACCCTACACCACACACAAAATCAATTCCAGATGCATTTAGATCTAATTGTAAAAGGAAAACAATAAATCTTCTAAAGGATAATATAGTAAAATATCTTTGTAATTTTGAGACAAAAATTTCTTAAATAGGATATAAAACTACTAATATAGAAGAAAAGTCAAATAAGTAAAATTACATTAAAATTAAGTTTTTTTGCTCTTCAAGAAACATCACTAAGAGAATGTGATGATAAGCTATAATGTTGCTCTACAAAAAACTAACAATTGGTTTCTATATAGAATGTATAAAAAATTCATAAAAATTCTTAAAAAATTGAGACAACATAAGTTAAGAAAAAAGAGAGGGGAAAGGGATGTCAACAGTCATTTCTCAGATGTCAAAATGGTCAGTAGACATTTGAAAAAGTACTCAACTTCATTAACAAATACTCATGACAAACACAATGAGATACTTTACTGAGACACCTCTAAAGGACCAAAACAATAAGTAAACTTAAAAAGTGTAATGGGAATATACTTTCACACTTCTGGTGAAACCACATTGGAAAACTGCATTCTCTGTGATAGCTGAATGAATACCAATGTTGTGACATAGAACATCTACTCTCAACAGGCACATGAACAGCAAGAGACTCATCTAAGGACATTTGCTAGAGTATTTTTTTCTTAATGGCCTCAAATTGAGAAAAGCCCAAATGTCTATCAATATGAAAGTGCATAAACAAGCTGTTACATGTTCCTACAATGGAATACTATACAGCAGTGACAATTAATGTACAGGTATACACAACAACACAGATACTATGCCAAACATAGTATTCTGCAAAATAATCCATATACACAAAGAGCACATTTTGTGTGGCTTGTTTTGAACTTCAAAAATTAGGCATGAGAAACCTAAGGAGTTAAAAGTCAGGTCAATAGTTACCTGTGGGGAGGAGGAAGGAGTTAATATTTTATATCTTGAACTGTATACTTAAGATTTGTGTATTTTTTCTGAATATATGCATAGCTTACTTTTTAAAAATTTAAATGATTTTTCAAATTCTCAGGGGAATATTTGTTTTAAAGACACCCTGAAAACTGTTGTAATGTAATTACCTTAATTCTTCAACTTTTTGTCTTACACTCCACCTTGGGGATGAGAGAAGTAACAAAATTTGAATTCTTATCACCATCTATAGTTTTTAGATTTAATAATCATCCCAGATTTTTTCTTTTAGATAATCCTTACTTTTTCCAACAATACATGATATGTTATAGACAAATAAAAGCCCATTTTCTCTATTTAAACTAATATCCTAATTGTCAATCATTTCTGAACAAGTCAGGTGTGGTAGACCCATGAAAATAGTATCTCAGATAAAATAAATATGTGCTCATCATCTAAGAGAGCCAGATAAGCTTGTTTTATTCCTCACAAACTGACATGATTTGTTTCCTACTGAAGTTGGAAAACATAATGTCTCTGCTACAGAGTTAATTCTATAATAAAAAGTAGGAAAAAGTGTTTAGCTAAACGTTCAAAAGGCATTTTCCCTATAGGGACATAGGTAGAACAAATGGAATATTTTGCTATTTTGATGGACTGTTTTAATCCAGTACCAGAGGAATCAGTGATGTGACTCCAGTGGGTCCAGGATGGCTTACGACTTTGGTTGGAAACTCAGGTCAGAAAGCTTGAAAGGAAACAATGTCCAAATCCAAGTTTGTCTTTTATGACAATGGCTTACTTTGCCTTCTCTCTAGTGGTACTTCTGGCTGTACCCTTAAAGTTTATGATTTTCCACACCAAAATATTGCTGAGGAGACCATGAACACACTTAAGGCCAGATTGCAATATCAATAAACCCCCATGAAATGTCAGGAGGCAGGTGACAAATGGTCATCTTTGCATTATAAACTACTAGAAGAATGTTCGTTGTATACAGGAAGAGGACTTCCGGAGATTATCAAGCCATGCCATCTATCTAGGTCTTACTGGGACTGCAGGAAGTCAAATTTCAAATTCTTTTAGCAGTCCCATGGACAGAATTGAATAACCTTATAAAAGGGCAGGCAGATTCCCATAATGAAACCCTTCACAGAAATTCTATTTGGCCTACAGCCAGCCAGTCTGTCTGCCAAATTCCAGCCAGACTTCCCAGAGCAGTGTGCCACTGCTCTCTGGCAAAGTGTGAGAGGTTTTCCTTTCCTCTGACTCATATCTGGAGGTCCTTGCTCAACATTTGATCCAAAGATCAGTGGTATCTAATTATGAACTTGTTGGAAATGCTGAAACTCAGACCCCACCATGGACCTGCTGAGCAGAGAATGCTTTTTAACAAGATGTCCAGGTGGTCTGCATGGTATTGACATGTAGAATCACTGCTATAGATACAAGTCTCTCAGAATGCAGGAATAGAAAGACAGATTAAGTATCCTTGAGTTAATCTCCAGATTTTTAAAATGCTATTAGTTGTTTTGAAAGATGGAGTAACCCAACAACAGATATTTTTGACACTTTCAGTTATTCACTGGTTAAATAAAAACATAATTTTAAAACTTTTATTTTAGGAATTAAAACTTAGAATATTACTTGAAAAATTATACGGGGACCTAGATATATTTTGCTCCTTGTTTCATTTTCTGGAATTTGCAGAAGAGAATTATTAAGTGATTCTAGGTAAAGAAAAAATTCCATTAGTTTAGACTCCACTGTAGGGAGTTGGTTATAAGTTATCTGGGGTATAAAATTAACTTTATGATGCCAGTGAACAAAGGATTTGCAGAGATAGACACAATAACAATAATGCATATTATTAATAGTCATTAACTAATATCAATAATTATGCTGTAATTATTACAATACAGGAATATTCATATAATTATATTTATAATTACAACACAGCAATATTAATAACAATAATACATATTATATAATAATGCTCATTATTGCAAGTATAGTTATTATACTCAAATATAATAATTATTGTATGTTAGGTACACAACTACCCTGTGAAGTAGATACTATAATTATCACTGATTTATAGATGGAGAGACTGGTTCACAGTGGTTAAATAACTTACCCCCCCCGACAAAAAAATAACTTACCCAAGTCACCCAGTCAGGAAGTGATAGAACCAGGATTCAAACAGAGAATATGGCCCATTGTCTGTTCTTTTGGAATCACTGTATCATGCTGTGTCTCAGCTATATTCTCAGTGTGGAAGTGCAAACTTTTAACCTTTACATCACAGGATTTCAAAAAGTTGTGGCCATTATTGTTTCAGAGCTTGCAGCTGTTCCATTGCATTACTCCCTTAGACCAGCCTCTGACTTCAGCCTTTGGATGGTTCCATGCCAGCTCACATGCATGTGCTGGGATGCCACACCTCAAGTGTACACTTTTTATCTCTCTGCTTTGCAATCCAGGGCTTCTCTGACCAATGACTGTTAGGCCTGGGAGCAGGGGCAGCCTATAAGTGTGGGGAGGTTAATGACCCTTGGCCAGCCATCACCCAGTGAGGTCCAGGAACCAGTAGATAAGTGGGCCTTCTCCTTGTCGCTCATGATCCAGATCTGGGAACATTCTGTTTGCTTCTCAGAGACCCCATTACCTACAGAAGTAGCCTCCATAACATGCCTTTTCTGTGACCGTCCCTCGCTTCTTGTCTCACTCTTTTACTCCTCCTGCTTCTTGGGTCTACATCTGAAATAAACTGCCAGAGTCTTTGTCTTAAGCTCTGTTTTTGTGGACCAAAACTAAGGTAGGAACTCAAATGACTACAGGGATCGGGTAGACAATGAAAATGATTAAAGAGAACTAGTTACACTTGTATGCACACACAACTTGCCTAGTGAACACACACAAATCATTTCAGCTTTTATGAAGAAATATGTGCTTATTCAAATTTTCTGAAAATGTCTGGCCATCTTGATATAGTTTTAATTTTCCCACCTTTGGTAGAGACATGTATACAAGAAATACTCACTTTTTGATGATTTAAAGAAAAAACAAGCATGACCAAAACCAGCAGAGATACCCAGCTTCAGTATTTGCTCTACCCCAGAAAGTGGCTAATGCTGGAATGAACCAGAGAGCTCACACCCAGCTTTGCCAGAAATTTCCATTTCAAAGAAAAGCTAAAAATCTTGATAGTCACCTGCAACTTATGAATCTTTAAATGTTGGAAATTAATTCAAGTTATTTTAAAAAACATTTTGGGGCTTAAATCATCTAAGACTGATATCCTATATACTTTCTATTTCATTAAAATCTTGATATGCTAATCTCAGTCATAAATAATATTTGTATCCCTTAAAGCCTTATGTTTGGAACTTCACCAGATAGCATTTTGTTTCCTGAATAAAAGGTTTATACCTAAACATAATAGCATTGCATTTCTTCAAGTAATATTTTAAATTCAGACATCTTAGTAGTCCAGGTTGACCTTAATTTCCCCCCCCCCGCCCCCCGAGTCAGAATTAGAGTTTTCTGACTCTACTTTCAGAGATGTTGAGTGCGTGCAGTTTACTGAGAACCTTCATGAATGGTCATGAATGGTACATGCACAGGTTAATCATGGGGTTGTCTAGTGAAAGCTCCTTTTGGGTCCACAGCATCTGGCATCTTGTTCTGACATCATTTTCTTGGGGCAGGACATTTCACACAGTCTTCTGCTGCCCCCTAGAATCTGGGACTCCAGTTTTCTAGAAGTAAAGGCTTGTTATGTTGGCAAAGACACAGGGAGGCAGAAGCATGAAGCCTTCTTCATGGGAGGCTTCTTTGAGGACCCAAAGTTGGTCTCTAGGAGGAGTTATGACTGAACTTGAGTTCGTCTGTTTTGGAAACCTTAGGAGACTCCATTATTTCTGTGTCTCCTAGATCTTGAACTCTCAGCCACCATGAGTCTGTTGTCCCTTCATCAGACACTTCTCCAGTTCCCTGCTCAAAGCTTCTCCCCACCCAGGCCTCTTCCAGTTTCCTTTCTCACTCAATGGTGTCACACTCCACCAATTCCACAAATAAGCCTGAAACCTGGAAGCTGTCCCTTACATCAGTCACCCTTGCCTCCTATAGCCAACTCTCTTCATGTTCTGGGGATGATATTCCTGGAATCTCCATTTCTCATGCCCACTGCCACCACCCTATGCCAGGTGACCACTATACCTTGTCAAAAGGTTTTTCACATGCACTGTACCCCTACTGCAGTCTGTTTTTCCTCAAATGCAGAGTGATAACCAAAATTGCAAAGCTGTTTACATCACCAGCTTTGAACTTTACCATGCTACAGGGCCCTCAGCCTGGCATGTTCCCAGACTCACTGTCCACCTCTCTACCCCCATGCATTGTACTCTCACCACACTAGCCTTCTCTCAGTTTCTCCTGGTTCCATAGGCCCTACCACCATCTGTCTTTCTCTATGCTTGGCCTGCCCTTTTCTCTTTCCTTTGCAGAGTGAACTCTTGCTAATCCTTCACAACTCAATTCAAACATTGTTTTCTCAGAGAAGTCCTCCCATCTCTAAACCAGGTCTGGTCCCCTCTAGTAATAGTAATGTTGTTGATGATGATAGTATCAATAACAAAATGGCTGAAATGTACTGACCACACCTAGACTCTCTTCTAAACTTAAATATTTATTTACAAGATTTATATTTATATGTAAGAGATTTGTATTTAAAGATTTACGTCTGTAGAGATTTATGTTTAATCTCTACAACAACAATTTGTGTGATTAGTATTCTGACTTTACAGATGAGGAAATCAAGACAAAAGGGATTAACTGACTTGTCAAAAAAACCATAGAAACTTTGTTTACGTATTTTTATTGTACCATGAGCCTTTGTCTACAATACTTATTAAGATTTATAGAGGGAGAAAAAAGATGGTGGTGGAGCCAGTTGGGCTCTACAAGTCCTTGTGTTAGTGAGTGTATGGATGAATTTTCATGCATGTCTGTTTGTGGGCATGTGAAGGGCTGACTGAGTGGAGACCTGAAAGCCAGTGGCAAGGACTCTCCTGGTGAAGCAGCTGGTGCTGGAAACTGCTCTTTTTGGACACTAACACCTCCCAGAATGCACAAACCAAGGGCCATTTTCTAAAATCAACAAACCTTTGCCCTGGGAGAAACTGCTGGGAGCAATGGCTGTTGCCAGACTGGCTGACCACTGTAGCACCAGGCTGGACACTGGCAGTGAGGGCTGTAGAAGGAGTGCAGTGAGTAAGCCAGAGGCAGAGTCCCACTGGAGAAGCTGAAACTGGCACCTGCCACCATCTTGAAAACTGGGCAGGGAAGTGCTCTCTGGCTTGCTCATTGTGGAGCAACAGACTCACTCTCTGTGACTGGTGGTTACCTATTCAGGGATTGATTGTGACCCAGAGGGAATATTCCCAAACTGTAGGGGCAGGGTGAGTGTGGCGTCTCAGGCACCCCACCCCTTACCCTGGTCCAGCCATGAGTCAAAGGGTACAACCAGAAAAGGACAAGAAAGACTCTCCAAGAGATCAGCAGTGAGTCCTGGGATAACCCAACACCTTCTTCCTCAGCAATCCTCTGAACATCAGACCCACCTGGCTGAGAGGTGAATAAGAGGGATGAACCCAGGTGGACCCTGAACAGCAGCCATGCTAGGAGAACTCTACTCTGGGATAAGCCTGAATGGGGCACCTACCTCTAATACCTGGGGAGGAGATAACCCTTACGTCCTCACCAGAGGAGATCCCCTTGACCTTGTGAGAGAAGGAGGGGAGGATTGACACCCAACCCACCTGCACCACCTCCTCTTCCCCTCTGAGCTGTGCACTGGGAGATTGTGAATGAGCCTGCAGCACCACAGGAGATGGCAGACAGGCCTACTTGTGAGCAGCTGAGAGGACCAATTACAGAACCTGCCACAAGAGGGCAGTTGGTGCCCAGAAATTCTTTTTAATTCTTTTTTGTTCTTTTGTTTTGGTTGAGTGTGTGTGTGTGTGTGTGTCTGTATGAATATTTATGTGAAGGTTTGATTTGCATTTCCCCTCCCTCTTTGTTCTTACTGTTATTTTATCTTGGACTCAGGGGGTACACACATGTTCTCATTTCAGTGTCATATAGAGTGGTGGTGTAGTGGGTCTCAGCAGGCCCATACACCAGTCAGTGAACATTGTAACTTGCAAGGAATTTCTAAATCCTAGCTCCTCAACTTCCAACTTATTTAACTCTCAAAACCACAAGAAACAACAAAACTTCCTACTCCCAGCCTTGTTTCAAAACATAACAAATTCAGAAGCTCTGAACAGGGCAGAACAGAAAGCTGAACAAATAACAGAAGTGAAAGTCACACCCACTATCAGTGGTGTAACAGAAATCTTGGCCATAAAAACTTCATCCAGGAAATAAATAACAAGCTGACAAGCATGGAAAGCAGAATCAACCAAGCAGAAGAAAGAATCTCAGAGTTTGAACCAAAACATGGAATTAACCCGATCTGTCAAAAACATAGAAAGAAAACTCAGAAAGAAAGAACAAAGCCTTCAAGAGATCTGCAATTATATCAAGAGGATGAATTTATGTCTGTTTGGTATGCCAGAAGAAGAAAAGGAAACAGAGAACACCTTGGAACAAATATTCCACAAGGTTATCCAAGAAAACTTTCCCCATCTCACCAGAGATGCAACCATCTAAACACAAGAGATTCTGAGAACCCACTGAAGACATCAAATGAGAGGACCAGCCCTTAGACACATAGTAATTTGCCTACACAAAGTAGGTATAAGAGAAAAATTCCTACAGGCAGCAAGAAAGTCAGACTACCTACTGGGAAAGATCAATCAGAACAGCAGCAGACATATCAGCAGAAACATTACAAGCTAGAAGCGACTAGAATAAATTTTTCAAAGTCCTCAAAGATAAACAATTTCAACCAAGAATTTCCTACTCAGGCAAGCTCAGCTTCATCAGTGATGGAGAATTAAAATCCTTCCCAGACATCCAATCCCAAAAAGCTCATGCTCTTTCCAGACCAGCTCTACAGGAGAGACTCAGAAAGATACTAAGCACACAAGAAAATAAAAAGAAAGAACAACCATGCACTTCCCATGAATGCAAGAAAACAGATCAACACAACACACCTCTTGATTGCAAAATTGAAAACACACACATTTCAACCCAAAAGTTAAAAGAAAACAAAACTGCCTTATAAGAGCCTCATGACAAGGATAAACCCTCATATTTCAATAATCAGCCTGAATGTCAATGAATTAAATGTGCCACCAAAAAGACATAGAATGGCAAACTTGATAAAAAACAAAACAAAACAAACAAACAAAACCCCCACAACCCAACAATATGCTGCCTCTAGGAAACACATCTCACTACAAGCATGCCCACTGACTCAAAGTTGAAGGATGGAAAACAAACTCTCAGGTGAATGGAAAACAAAGAAGACAGGAGTTATGATTTTAATATCAGACAAAATAATCTTCAAGCTATGAAAAATTAACAAAGATATGGAAGGACAGTACATAATGAAAAAACCTTCAATAAATCAACAAGAAATATCCATTCTAATATATGCACCCAACACAGGAGCACCCGGATTTATAAAGCAACTACTAAGTAAACTCAAAAAAAATAAATGACTCTAACACTATCACAGCTGGGTTCTTAAATATCCCACTAACAACCTTAGATAAATCACCAAGGAAAAAATCAGGAAGAAGAGCCAGAATCTTAACTTGGCATTTGACCAAGTGGACTTAAAAGATATCTACAGAATGCTGCACCCAAAAATCTCAGAATATATTCTATTCATCATCATATGTAAGATACTCCAATATTGACCACGTCCTCAGCCATAAATCAAGCATAAACAGATTCCATAAGATCAAAACACCACCATGCACCTTCTCAGACCACGGTGGAATAAAAATAAAAATTGCCACCAACAAAATCCTCCCCGAACACACAAAGACATGGGCAATAAACAGCACAATGTTGAATAACTCCTAGGTCAACACAGAAATCAAAACAAAATTAAAAGATTCTTGGAAACAAAGACACAACTTACCAAAGTTTCTGGGATGCCATGAAAACAGTACTAAGAGAATAATTCATATCTCTACAAACACACATCAAGAAAATAGAAAGAACACAAATTAACAGCCTAACAAATCACTTAAGGGAGCTGGAAAGGCAAGACCACCAAAACCCTAACTTTAGCAGAAGAATCCAGACCACCAAAGTAAAAGCCCTAGTACAGGATCCAGAAGACAAAACTATATTAGAAAAAAATCAACAAAACAAGAAGCTGGTTCTTTGTAAGGATAAACAAGATTGATGGACCCCTAACTACACTGACCAAGAAAAAGAGACAAAAGGCTAAACACAACAAGAAATGCAAAAGATCAAGTCACAACTGACCCTGAAGAAATACAAAAGATTATCAGTGATTGCTATGCACATAAGTATGAAAACAAATTCAAAAACCTAAATGAGATGGATAACTTTCTGACACCATACAACCTCCCAAGGTTGAAAAAAAGAAGAAATAGAAACCATAAATCACCCAATAACAATCTGAGAAATGGGCTCCATCATAAGCAAACTACCTACAAAACAGTTCTGGTTTTCCAGCAGAATTCTACAAAACATACAAGGAGGAGCTGATATCAATTCTGTTGAAAGTATTCCTGGCAATCAAGAAAGACAGAACTACCCCCAAATCATTTTATGAAGCTAAAATTACACCAATACTCAAACCAGGCAAAGAACAAAGAAAGAAAGAGAACTACAGGCCAATATCCCGGATGAACATAGGTGCAAAAATTCTCAAGATTCTAGCAAATCAGGTCCAACAACACATCTCAAAAATTATTCACCATGACTAAATAGGCTTCATACCTGGGATGCAGGGCTGGTTTAACATCCGCAAGACGATAAATGTAATTAAACACATCAACAAATGTAAAAACAATAACTACATGATTATATTATTAGAAGCAGAGAAGACTTTTGACAAAATCCAGCTTCCATTTTTTGATAAAAATTCTTGAACACCTGGGTATAAAGGGAACATCCCTCAAAATAGTAACAGCCATCTATGATAAACCCACAGCCAACATATTACTAAATGGGCAGAAATTGGAAGCATTTCCCCTGAAAACCAGAACAAGACAGCGTTTTTCACTCTCACCCCTCCTGTTCAACATAGTGTTGGAAGTCCTAGTAGAGCAATCAGATAAGGAAGATATCAGGGAAGAAGAAAGTTAAGTATCCCTCTCTGTGGGTGTTACGATCCTATACCTGGAAAACCCAAGGGAATCTGTCAAAAAACTGTTAAAGGACTATGACAAAGTCTCAGGGTATAATATCAGCATGCAGAAGATAGCTGCATTTTTACACATCAACAACAAAGAGGCAGAGAACCAAATATAAAAAGTACAATCCCATTTACAATAGCCACAGAAAGAAATGAAATATTTGGCATTTTTCTAACCAAAGAAGTGAAAGACCTTTACAATGAAAACTTCAAGACACTGCTCAAAGAAATCAAAGAAGACAAAAACAAATGGAAAAATATCCCATGCTCATGGATTAGAAGAGTCAACATTGTTAAGATGTCCATCCTACAAAAGGCAATCTTCAGATTCGCCACAAAACCAGTGAAATTACCATCATCATCCTTCTCAGAGCTGGAAACAATACAGAAATTTATATGAAAAAAAAAATGACCACAAATAGCCAGACGAATCCTCAACAAAAGAAACGAAACAGTAGGTATCACACTTACAGATGTTAAACTTTATTACAGAGCTGCAGTAACTAAATCAGCCTTGTATTGTTACAAGAATAAACACATACGCCAATGGAACAGAACGGAGATTTCAGAAGCAAAACCATAGTTTCTCAACTAACTAATCTTTGTCAAAGCCCCCAATAACAATACTTGGAAAAAGGAGGCCATATTTAGCAAATGGTGCTGGAAAAACTGGCTGATCACATGCAGAAGAGTGAAACTGGAACCCTAACTATCACCATATAAAAAACTCAACTCAAAATGTATTAAATATCTATACGTGCAATTGCAAACACTAAGATCCTGGAAGAAAACACAGGGAACACTCTTAAACAAATCAGAGAAGACGACTAATTGTTGACCAAGTCCCCAAAAGTTAATGTCATAAAAACTAAGGTAGATAAGT
>CAUYQG010182599.1:0-12531 GCA_963574415.1 Tarsius wallacei
TGGATGTCAAAATGAGACCCCAACTAAAAAAAAAAAAAAAAAAAAGAAAGAAAGAAAGATAGAAAAAGAAAAGAAACAGACTCCTAGGGCCCACCCCAGACCTCCAGAACCAGAGTTTGCCTTGGCATAGTAGGGTCTGTACTTTGGCTACTTTTGGACACAGGCTGTGGCCAGACAACAGGTCTCTGTTATGTAGATATCTTATCTCCCTGAAAGGCAAATCCTCAAGTGATACTTGTGTTGGTGTGGCAGCCTGACTGGGTTCCTATGCCCACTGCCTGGAAAAACTTAACCTTATGCAGACATTACAATGGATAGAGAGTTTAAGATTGCAAAGCAGCAGAATGAGGAAAGTGGGAGAAATTACTCAAATTCACCTCCTCAAAAATTCAGAGGATTGGGTTTTTAGAGGGAACTTGGGCTGGGCTCGGTGGCTCAGCCTGTAATCCCAGCACTTTAGGAGGCCAAGGTGAGTGAATTGCCTGAGCCCACAGGTTCGAGACCAACCTGGGCAACTTGGTGAGACCTCGTCTCTACAATAAAATAAAAAATTAGCCAGGTGTGGTAGCACGTGCCTGTAGTTCCAGCTACTTGGAAGGCTGAGGTGGAAGGATCGCCGGCCGCAGCCCAGCAGGTCAACACTGGGGTGGCCATGAATGTGCCTCAGCACTCCAGCCTGGGTGATGGAGTGAGATGCTAACTCTAAAATGAAATGAAATGAAATGAAAAGAAATGAAATAAAATAAAATAGGGAACTTGGTGGGCCAAGGAATGGGGGCTATTGATTGATTGGTGATGTCAAAAGATCTCAGATATCATTGATGATGTGAAAAGAGCTCATATATCAGCCGAGCTCGGTGGCTCAGCCTGTAATCCCGCGCCTTGGGAGGCTGAGGTGAGTGGATTGCCTGAGCCCGCGGGTTCGAGACCCGCCTGGGCAAGCGAGACCTCATCTCTACAATAAATAAATAAAAAAATTAGCCGGACATGGTAGCACGCGCCTGTAATTCCAGCTACTTGGAAGGCTGAGGCGGAAGGATCGCCGGAGCCCAGCAGGTCGAGGCTGCGGTGGCCGGGAGCGGCCACTGCACTCCAGTCTGGGCGACAGAGTGAGACTCCAACTGAAAAAAAAAAAAAAAAGATCTCATATATCATTCTCAGGTTTTACAGTAGATGCTATCTATAAAGCAAGTCCCATGACCATCAGGTCCTACCCCAGGTCATGAAATGTTATGCAGTTAGTCTAAGAGGAAGGTATGGGGAGAAGAAGAGTCCCAGGAGATTGAAACTACTTTGTCCTTCAACCGGGCTACTGTCCTCAACCGAGCTATTGTCCTCAAGCAATTTTAGGTCTACTGTTTAAGCGTGTTGGCCAGGAGCGGTGGCTCATGCCTGTGATCCCAAGACTTTGGGAGGCCAAGGCAGGAGGATCGCTTGAGGCAAGGCATTCAAGACCAATCTATGCTACACAGAAAGATCATGTCTATACAAAAAACTTTTTTAAAAGTAGAAGGGTGTGGTATCGCACTCCTGTAGTCCCAGCTACTAGGGAGGCTGAGGTGGAAGGACTGTCTGGGCCCAGGCAGTTGAGACTGCGGTGAGCTGTGATGGTGTCACTGCACTGCAGCCTGGGTGATAGAATGAGACCCCAATTCAAAAAAAAAAAAGAAAGATTTTTTTTTTTAGTTGGAGTCTCACTCTTTGTTGCCCAGGCTAGAGCGCAATCGCACGTTCAAGGCCACTGCAGCCTCAGACCGTTGGGCTTAGGCTATCCTTCCACCTCAGCCTCCCAAGTAGCTGGACCTACGGATGCATGCCACCACGCCCAGCTAGTTTGCGTATGTGTGTGTGTGTGTGTGTGTGTGTGTGTGTGTGTGTGTGTGTGTGATTTGTTGTAGAGATGAGGTCTCACCAAGTTGTCATGAACCCCTGGGCTCAGGTAAACCTCTCGCCTCAGCCGCCCAAAGTGCTAGGATTACAGGCTGAGCCATCGCGCCCGAATGAGAAAGAATACGTTGATCAGCTTTGTTCCCCACCAGGGATCAGGACACGAAGGTAATTTCACATAGGCAGTTTCAATCGCCAGTGGTCCTGAGACTTTCTTTTTGCTTTCAGAGCCATGTCACTTTTAGAACAAAGAGTTTCCTGAAAAATCAAGAAACTGTTTAGTCGTCAGAAACAGGAGACCCGAGAACAGTCTATAGATAGATAGACAGTCTATCACAAGGCCTTTTCCTTCTTTTCCTTTTTTTTCTTTTCCATCGGAGTCTCACTCTGTTGCCCAGGCTGGAGTGCAGTGGCACGCTCACGGCCACCTCAGCCTCCACCTGCTGGGTTCAGGTGATTCTTCCACCTCAGCCTTCCAAGTAGCTAGAACTACAGGTGTGTGCCACCATGCCCAGCTGATTTTTTGATGTATTATAGAGACGAGAGCTTGTCATGTTGCTCAGGATGATCTCGAACCCGTGGGCTCAGGCAATCCTCTCGCCTCTGGCTCCCAAAGTGTTGGGATTACAGGCATGAGCCACTGTGCCTGGTGGCCTTTTATTGATGACACTGCCTTTGTGCTGAAGTGTATCTCCAGCCCAGGCTCTGGGAAGTACTCTCTGATTGGCTGCATGTTTGGAAGGCTACAGGCAGTCTTTCTGCAAATGCACTTAATTGCATGTGATTCAACCCTCAGATAGCAGCCAGGATGAGCGGTCACATTCTTATCCTGAGTACTATCTGATAACCTGCAGCAACTTGCAGCTGCAGTTCTAGACCGACAACCAGCCACGGAAGGAAGATGTTTTGTAATGGGGAAAAGTTGCATAAACACAGTGGGTAAAAGCAGGGCAAAAGCAAAATCAAGCAAGAACCTCAAATTTCCTCAAATTACAAAATATCTCATGTATTTAGCAATCTGCAAATTACCCTGTGCTTTCCCAACTATAACGAGGAGTGAATTGGGTTTATTTGGCAGAGACCTGACCACAGTTGCTTATATAAATGAGAGGTTTCTTTTTCTCTGCTTTAAATGAACATCCAGGGGTAGGTGGCCCAGGGATGTTCACAGATTCATCAGGGACTTCCTCCTTTCTTCTCACCATTCTTAGCACATGGCTTCCTTCCTTAAGATCTAAGATGGCCACACCAAGCCCTTGATATTTTGTTTGTGTTCTAGGAAGGAGGAAGTGGGAAGAGCAAGAGAGCAGCGAAGTCATTTTCCTTTAAATAGCTTTCCTGGAAGCCCCACCCAATGACTTCCTCTTATTATTTCATCATCCTCCCTTAGCTGCAAGGGAGGCTGGGAAATGTAGTCCTTAAGCTGGGCACATCGCTCCTTTGAATAAAATCCAGGTTTTATAAGCCAAGGATAATAGTAGAATGGTTATCAGGAAGGGAGCTAGCAGACTTTATTATGTATATATTACTCCATTACATGCTGTTTGACATTCCCTTGGAAAAAGCTACCATTTCCCTCATAAGGTATGACATTATTTGACATTTCTAGGTCAAAGATTTTTCTGTCTCATCGATAAGAGACCAGCAGTATTTCCTATTTTTTTTTTTAAGTCAGGTAGAATCTGTTTGCCTAAGGTGAGTTGCATTTCTTAACAAGCAGAGGAAAACATACAAGCTTTCTGATTTCTGTTACAAATCTCTTTCTTTGGCCAGGTGCATAATCCCAGCAATTTTGGAAGCTGAGGAAGAAGGATTGCTTGAGCCCAGGAGTTGGAGACCAGCCTCAGCAATGTAGTGAGATTCCACCCCTATTTTTAAAATTATTTTATTTTTTGAGTTGGAGTCTCATTCTGTCACCCAGGCTGAATTGCAATGGCACACTCATGGCCACTACAGACTCAACCTGCTGGGCTCAGGCGATCCTCCCGTTTCAGTCTTCCAAGTAGCTGGAACTATAGGTGTGCGCCACCACACCTGGCTAATTTTTTGATTTACTGTAGAGATGAGGTCTCGCCAACTTCCCCAGGCTAGTCTCAAACCCCTGGGCTCAGGCAATCCTCTGGCCTCTGCCTCCCTAAGTGCTGGGATTATAGGCGTGAGCCACCGCACCCAGCTTCAAATTATTTTAAAAATTCTTTCTTTTAAATTTAACTTTGCTCTCTGTGTTTCTATTTAAGATAGAGTTTAGGGAGAAATAAGTCCTTTCAGTTGACCAAATGAGATAAACGAATTGTGACTGAATTCAATCACAAGCTTGTCATTTCTTCCCCAGGGAAGGTATTTAAAAGGGGTCAGAGCACATCTCTCCCTGTCCTCTTCCCCTTCTCCCCTTGCTCGAACAGTCATCTAGTTGTCACTATGCAAGACTGCTGTGGAATGGGGGTTGTGTCCCTTGTGAGTCCACCCTCACCTCCAGGCAAGCCATACCACCTTAGGAGTCTAGGACTATATGAACAAAGAATCCCACCTTCAGTACAAGCTGAATGTACATACATAAGCTCTAGATGTGGTGGTTTTTTTTTTTTTTGAGCCCTCCACCGCTCAGGCTGGAGTGCAGTGGCATGCTCACAGCCACCCCAGCGTTGGTCTGCTGGGTTCAGGTGATCCTTCCACCTCAGCCTTCCAAGTAGCCGGAACTACAGACACGCACTACCATGCCCGGCTAATTTTTTGATTTATTGTAGAGACGAAGTCTCACCAAGCTCCCTGGACTGGTCTTGAACCCACGGGCTCAGGCAATCCACTCACCTCGGCCTCCTAAAGTGCTGGGATTACAGGCTGAGCCACCGAACCCGGTCGCTGTGGTGGTTTTAAGATAGGTTCTCCAACACTATGATGCTCCTCACTTCAAAAGATAAAGCCTAGTTCCCCTCCTCTTGAGTGTGGGCCCAAACTTAATGTCTTGCTTCTAAGAAATGGAATGTGGCATATGTGATGCTGTGTGACCTCTGAGGTCATAAAGGCTGAACTGGTGTTCCCTCCTAGCTCACTCACAGCAGGGGAAGCCAGTTATGTCTTGAGGACACTCAAGCAGCCTGTGGAGAGTCTGAGGCCTCTCACCAACAGCCACATCGCCTTGCCTACCACGTGAGGGTGCCATCTGGGAAGTGGATCCTCTGGATGATCCCCAGTCGAGCCTTTGGATGATGGCATACCTGGTGAACGTTTTGACTGCAACCTCATGAGAGGCCCCCATGCTGAAACCACCTAGCTAAGCGACTCCTGAATTCGTATTTATTGTTGTTTGGCATCACTCAGTTTGGGCTACTTGCTACACACAATAGATAACGGATATGCTGAACATGGCTGCTATAGTTTGGATACAGTTTATTTGTCCCCACCAAAATTCATGTTGAAATTTGATCCCAGCATGGCAGTGTTGGAAGGTAGGACCAAGGGGGAAGTTCTTGGAAGTGGGTCCCTCATGGATGGTTTGGCGCCGTTTTTCTGTAGTGAGTGGATTTTTGCTCTTGCAAGACTGGATTAACTTTCCTGGGAATGGGTTAGTCCCTGCAAGAGTGAGTTTTTATAAAGCCAGGATGATCTCAGATTTTTTTCTCTCTTCACATGTCTGCTTCCCCTTTGACCTTCTCTGACATGTTGTGACCCAGCATGAAAACCCTTGCCAGAAGCCAGGGCCATGCCTTTGAACTTCTCAGCCTGCAGAACCATGCACTAAATAAATCTCTTTTCTATATACATTACCAATCTCAGGCATTTTTTACAGCAGCACAAAACAAACTGAGACGGTTACTAAATATTATCTGAAATGGGATAAATGGAGAGAGCTATTCCTTGGTTGGTTTCCATCTCTGGGTTTCCTGAAACTTCTCATTTGTGAGTAGAATAATTAAAAGGATGGTCCATGCTATAGAAAAGAGTCACACTTGATCCCAGCACATCTGAAAATGGTCTTAACAACCCCATTATGTGTTTTATCACATGGGTACTGCACTTGACAAACCAGAGGACTTTCAAAAATGCATATTCCAGAGCCCTACACCAGGGGATTATTAAATCCGACATCTTTGACTGGGTTCCAGGGATCCCAATCTTAAAAGTCCTCTACAGCTGGGCGCAGTGGCTCATTCCTATAATCCCAGTATTTTGGGAGGTCGAGGCAAAAGGATTGCCTGAGCCCAGAAGTTCAAGAGCAGCCTGGGCAACATGACGAGACCTTGTCTCTACAATAAATCAAAAAAATTAGCCAGCTGTGGTAGTGCATGCATCTAGTCCCAGCTACTTGGAAGGCTGAGGCAGAGGGATCACTGGAACCCAGCAGGTCGATGCTGCGGTGGCCATATTGTGGCCACTGCACTTCAGCATGGGTGACAGAGTAAGACTCTGAATTAAAAAAAAAAAAAAAAAATCCTTGAGAGCAATTCTTACATTCTGAAACCATTTCTGGGTCACTTTAGAGCCCATTCTCCTGCCTTAGGGAGAGTTTTTAGAGGAAGGTATTCTGCTCGACTTCAGGTTGGCTAGTCCTGGCATTCATGTCACTCGGAGACTGTCGACTAGGAATATGAGACTTCTCGGTGATGATGTTTGGGTTTGTTTCTCTACAAGAGGTCTTCTCCCAAAGTGCTCCCCGTCCTGCTTCCCTTGCCTTCTGGAGACAGACTGCCTGAGTGTCATCCTGGTTCTCCCACCTACAAGTTGTGTGACCTCACATGAGTTCCTTAACCTCTCTCTAAGCCTCAGTCTCCTCACCTGTAAAAGGTGCCAACTAACGGCAACCGTGGCACTAAGCAGGTATGACGAAAAATGAGAGAATGCATACACGTCACGGTCTCTGTCTCAGCACTACCAGCTTGTTGGGAAAGACCATTCTTTGCTGTGGGGGTTGTTCTGCACATCATGGCAAGTGTGGCAGCCTCCCTGCTTCTACCCAATAGATGCCAGTAGCAACCTTCACCCCCCAGTTTTGGCAACCAAAATGTCTCTAGACATTCATTACCAAATGTCCACCTGGGGAGCGCAGAATTGCCCTCAGTTGAGAATCACCGATATAGTTGACTTAGTTCTGAGCCAGGTGCTTAGTTAGCACTCATTGATAATCATCTTTTCTCTCTTCAGCTGGCAACAATATTAGATTTCAACAATGTTTCCATAGGCATTCTTTTTTTTTAATGCTACTTGCATTTTCATAACAGAATTATTATTATTTTATTTTTGAGTCAGAGTCTCACTCTGTCACCCAGGCTGGAGTACAATGGCAAGCTCATGGCCACAACAGCCTCGACCTGCTGGGCTTAGGCGATCCTTCCACCTCAACCTTCCAAGGAGCTGGAATCACAGGCATGCGCCACCATGCCCGGCTAGTTTTTTGGATTTATTGTAGAGATGAGGTCTCACCAAGTTGCCCAGGCTGATCTCGAACCCCTGGACTCAGGCAACCCTCTCGCCTCTGCCTCCCAAAGTGTGGGATTACAGGCGTGAACCACCGTGCCTGGCCAGAATTATTTTTGAAATGTATGCGAAATGGTTAATTTCCTGGTATGTGAGTTTTACCTCAGTTTTTAAAAGTATGTGATGAAGAGCAGCAAAAAGCCAAAATAGATAAATTGCATTACATCAAAATTAAAAACACTTTGTGCTTCAAAGACAGCATCCATAAAGTGAAAAGACAGTTCACAGAATGGGATAAAACATTTGCAAATCATACATCTGATATAGACTAGTATCTAGAATACATAAAAACTCTGACAACTCAATAATAAAAAGACAAATAACCCAATTAAAAAATAAGCCAGACTTAAATAGACATTTCTCCAAAGAGGATAAAAAATGGCCAAAGCATACATGAAATGATGCTCAACATTATCAGTCAATAGGGAAATGCAAATCAAAACCACAATGAGATACTACGTCACACTCACTGTGATGAGAATAAAAAAGATGGACACTGGGCATGGTGGCGGTGCCTGTAGTCCTAGCTACTCAGGAGGCTGAGGCCAGAGAACGGCTTGAGTCCAGGAGTCCAGGAGTTCTGGGCTATGGTGCGCTGTGCCTATCAGATGTCTGTACTAACTTCTGCATCAATATGGCAACCTCCTGGGAGTCAGGAGGGGCCCAGGACACCACCAGGTTGCCTAAGGAAGGGTAAACTGGCCCCCCCAGAAAACTGAACCCCTAAAAAGTTGGAAACAGAGCAGGTCAAAACTCCAGTGCTTCTCAGTAGTGGGATGGTGCTTGTGAATGAACAGCCAGTGCATTCCAGCCTGGGCAGCACAGGGAGACAATAACAAGTGTTGACGAGGATGTGGAGAAATTGGAACCTTCTTGCATTGCAAGTGGGAATGTAAAATGGTGTAGCTACTTTGGATAACAGCTTGGCAGTTCTTCAAAGAGTTAAATATAGAGTTACCTTGAGAGCCAGCAATTCCCCATCTACACTTATAGCCAGGAAAAATGGAAACGTGTATCCACACACAAAGAACTTGTATGTGAATGTTCATAACAGCATTATTCCTAATAGTCAAAAAGGGAAGCAATCAAAATGTTCATCGACTGATGATTGGATAAAAAAATTGTGAATATATTCAATAAAATATTGGCTACCACTTGGCCATAAAAAAGGACTCAAGTACTGATATATTCAACAACATAGGAGAACCTTCAAAACACTGTGTTAGGTGAAAGGCGCCAGACAGAAACGGAAAGGCCAAATGTTGTATAATTCAATTTATATTAACTGTCAGCTCCAAAGAGACAGTGATTCGTGGTTGCAGGGGCTGAGGGGAGGATAACAAGGAGTGATGCTAAGAGGGAAGGGTCCTATAAGGATGGTGAAAATGTTCTGGAATTAGATAGAGGTAACAGTTGCACAACTCTGTGAAAATTGTAAAAACAATTGAACTGTTGAATACACTTTGCTAGGTGAATTGCAGGCTATATGTATTATACATCAGTAAAGGCATGTGAGGAGAATCTGCTTCAAGCAGGGGGATTAGAATCCCCAGGGTTCCTTTTTTTTTTTTTGAGTCGGAGTCTCACTCTGTCACCCAGGCTGGAGTGCAGTGGCACAAGCACGGCCACCGCAGCCTCGATCTGCTGGGCTCAGGTGATCCTTCCTCTTCAGCCCTTCCAAGTAGCTGGAACCACAGGTGCATGCCACCAAGCCCAGCTAATTTTTTGATTTATTGTAGAGACGAGGTCTCGCCAAGCTGCCCAGGCTGGTCTTGAATCCCTGGACTCATGCAATCTCGCTTCCGCCTCCCAAAGTGGTGGGATTTCACGCGACAGCCACTGCACCTGGCCCATGGTTCCTTCACTCTTATGAAATCGCCTCTATAAAATTACTTTCATGTGGCTGGGTGTGATGGCTCATGCCTGTAATCCCAGCAGTTTGGGAGGCTGAGGTGGGAGGATTGCCTGAGTCCAGGGATTTGAGACTAGTCTGGGCAACTTGGTGAGACCTCATTTCTACAATTAAAAAAAAAATTAGACAGGGGCATGGCGGCGTGTACCTATAGTTCCAGCTACTTTGAAGTTTCAGACAGAAGGATCACCTGAGCCCAGCAGGCTGAGGCTGCAGTAGCCTCAAGCTTGCCACTGCAGTCCAACCTGGCCAACAGAGTCTCAAAAATACATACGTACTTACATACGTACATACATACTTACATATATAAATAAATAAACAAAATGGGCAAGACTGGTCAACACATTTGCCCTTAAATCCTGGACCTAAGATAGCTGAGGACAAGAGCGCTGGTTGAAGATTGAAGGACAAAAGCAGTTTCAGCCCAGGCTCAGTGACTCGCGCCTGTCATTCCAGCACTTTGGGAGGCCGAGGCGGGAGGATCGCCTGAGCCCAGTAGTTCAAGACCAGCCTGGACAACACAGCAAGAACTTTGTCTCTACAAAAATGCAAAAAATTAGTTGGGTGTGGTGGCGAGCGGCTGTAGTCCCAGCTATTTGGTAGGCTGAGATGAAAGGATTGCTGAGGCTACCAAATAGCAGTGAGCCATGATTGTGCCACTGCACTCCAGCCTGGGCGGCGGAGTGACACCCAGACCAAACAAACAAACAAACAAACAAAAAAACAAACAAACGAAAAACTAGAAAAAAGAAGAAAACCCAGCATCGATCTCCAGGACCCCGCCTCCCCCAACACCTTCCTCCGAGTCTACCTCCTTAATGGCTCTCTGCCCAAGGGGTAGTCCCTGCTGGTCAGAGGACTTGCTTTATAGATAGCATCTATTATAAAAATCTAAGAATGGTATTTGAGATCTCTTTCAGACGTTGTACCCTAACTGACCTGAACCCCTGCTCAGGCTCAGACCACCGGGGAGTCCTTCACTGGTCCTGTGATGCCCCCTCCCAGAAATCAGTTCTGCACCAGCAAGACAACCCCCCATGACATCATCAACCAATCCACAGCCCCTATCCCTCTGCCCACCAAGTTTCCTTTAAAACCCTCTCCACTGAATTTTCAGTAAGTTCTCCCACCCTCCTCACTCAGCTGCTTTGTGATATTAAGTTCTTTCTTCATGCTAATGGCTGTGTAGGTTTTGTTTTTTTGGGGCATTGGGCATAGGAACACGGTCAGGCTGTAACAAAGTATATCTTTTACATTCTTTTTCTTTTTTGTCAGGGTCTGTCACTCTGTCACCCAGGCTGGAGTGCAGTGGCACCATCACAGCTACCACAGCCTCGATCTGCTGGGGTCAGGCGATCCTTACATCTCAGCCTCTTGAGTAGCTGGGACTGTGGGTATGTGCCGCCACACCAGGCTCACTTTTTGATTCATTGTGGAGACGAGGTCTCACTATGTTGCTCAGGCTGGTCTCGAACCCCTGGATTCAGGCAATCCTCTCGCCTCAGCTTCCCAAAGTCCTGGGAATATGGGCATGATCCACCACGTCCAGCTATATCCTTTATTTTCATTTATTTTGAGTTGAGGTCCTGCTCTGTAGCCCAGGCTGGAATGCTGTGGCATAATCACTGCTCACCGCAACCTTGACTTCCTGGGGTCAGGCAATCCTTCTGCCTCAGCCTCCCTAGTAGCTGGGACTATAGGTGCATGCCACAATTCCTGACTCAATTTTTCATTTTTTTTTGTAGAGATGAGTATTCAGTACATTGTCCACACTGGTCTTGAACTCCTGGACTCAAGCGATCCTCTCACCGTGGCCTCCCAAACTGCTGGGATTACAGGCATGAGCCACTGTGCCCAGGCTATTTACCTATCTGAGACGAGGTCTTTGCTATGTTACCCAGGCTAGTCTTGACCTCAAGTGAGCCTCCTCCCTCGACCTCCTCAGTAGCTGGGACTTCAGACCCTCATGCCTGGTCCCCATTATATTCTTGATAGTCTTTGTTTTTAATTTTTTTATATAAGCCTATATTGCTCTCATAATTTGACAAATTATAAAAAGGAAACATATATAAAAAGAATGAAACAACTTTTCATGACTATTCATACAATGATATAAAAATCTGCTGTTTGAAATGTGGATCATTCTAAGAACATCATTAAGGGCAGAAGTGATGACCTGGTCTAGAATCTCATGACGTTTGATCTTTGAACTGAGGAGTGGGTGGTATTGGCTAGACCCTTCACACTGACAATGTCTTTTATTTGCTGATCGCTGGTCACAACACGGATCTTGCATTGTCATTTGACATTCCTCTATCTCAAGTGTCATTGATAACTAGGTACATATAGATAATAAGATAATCAGCTATTGAATAATAGCTTAAGAGCTCTAAGACTAGCAACATTCAGAATTCAGAAAATCTTAGAGATGAAAATAAAGATATGTGTAGCCTAGGATCACTGAAGTCAAGGAGAGAGGTGATGTCTTTCCATGTTTATGATAGATTGCATTTATCATTTTTTTAATCCATAGCTGAAACTACTATGTTCTTCTAAGAAAAGATCGGAGTTGAAAGCTTCTCAAACTGCCTCTGAATTACATGAGGGAGAAAAAGAGCAGCCTTCAGTTCGTCAAAACTCCAGACCTGTGCTGGGCTGTCAACGATGAGGTGGTGTGTGACTTTTGAAGCAGGGCCTGAAGGCAGCAAAATGGGTCTTTTGTGTTTCTTCCTGTCATACCTACTGGGGCAGACCTGGACTTCTCACATTCTGTGCAACAGAAGTGGACTGCAGAAATCAACTCAAGGCTGCGCTTAATATATCAACAACCATTGGTCCTAAACTCAAGCAGGTAATTTATTAAAATACACAAAAACATCTCTTATTTAAACATGTTTGCTGAATTCCATATTGTTAAATATTAAATATTTTACTTCACATTGTTATTTGTATTGACCTTTGTGCTTAGAAGATTATTTGACATTTTTTATATCTTTTCACTCATGCTCTTGAGTCTAACTTTGTCCTTTCTGGCAGTAATGAATTGTATATGTGACTACTTTTGCTGCCTACTGCAGTTAATGTATGCATTATATATTGTGGGAGGCTATTGCTATCATGTGTTGACATTTCTGTTCGGTAATCAAAAAGGTCAGGAAAAAGGTATACTGCTATTTCATTTTGAATTCAATATCATTACAAGTATAATTTGGGGTTGGGCATGGTGTCACCTGTTAATCCCAGCACTTTGAGAGGTTGAG